>APFE030638627.1:27365-132814 GCA_000404065.3 Pinus taeda | reverse complement strand
CAAGGAAGACCAAGATTGGACAGAGTGTTGGATATTCATGGCTTTGTTGATGCAGACTGGGTTGGAGATCTGGATCAGAGAAGATCTACAAGTGGGTATGTGCTTAACCTATTTGGAGATGCAGTCTGTTGGATGAGTAAGAAACAATCTATAGTGGCATTATCAACTACAGAGGCAAAATACATGGCAGCCACTCATGCAAGCAAGGAAGCAGTTTGGTTGCAGATATTGTGTTCAAGTATGGGGTTAGTACAGGAATCTATAAGGATAGACTATGATAGCCAAAGTGCAATTTTCTTGGCAAAGAACCCTGCATATCATTCAAAGACAAAGAAAATTGATGTTCAGTATCACTTTGTGAGGGATATGATAGAAGACAAAAAGGTGTTGCTGGTAAAGGTGGAAACTTTGAAGAATGCTGTAGATGCATTGAAAAAGTCTGTGAGCTCTGAGAAGTTCTCTTGGTGTAGAGAAACAATGGGCGTTTTAGGGCTGGAAAAATGACTAAGCTCTCCTGTGGCCCCCTGTGGAAAGAAAACAACATGTGGGAGATTGTTGGGTTGTGTTATATTCTTTCCACGACTAACGTATGTAGTGTACCAGGGGTTTAGAGGGGGGGCGGAGCCCCCCCTTCGTTGCACCGATTGCGTAGCGGGGGGGTCACAGTGGGGGCAACAGCCCCCCTATCCAGGCAGTTTGAGGGGGGCGGGTAGCCCCCCTCTACAGGGTCCGGGGCAGTGCCGCAGGAAAGTTTTTTTGGGCCCTATATTAGGTTGGGCGAATCTACCTATGGTTTTCAGTCCATGGTTTTGGACATGATGGTTTTCGGTCCATGGTATTGGATGCTTCGCCATGTATAAATATGTATTGTAACATTGAAAGGAACATAATGCAAAATCAAGCTGGTAGTCCCAGTTTTGGGATCCCGTGGGAAATCTCTGTGTATATGTATTTTATGTGTTATGCTCTCGCATTTTTATTTTTCCTATGATTTAGAATTCGTATGCAAGTAATTTCTGTATGGGGCTAAAACCTACAATACCAAATAATGAAAACCTCCTTAAGTTTATGCATAGGTGTTACTATGTGGGAGATATGCAATGATATTTGAAGTATACATTAAAACAAAACAAATTTTGCATTTGTTTTACTATTTTAGTCATTGTAGTGCGGTGCTATTTTACAACATATGGAAAGTAATTTTGAGAAACCCATGGAGTTTATTTTCAGCCATGCACCATATAACAAAAACCTCCTTCAGTTTATTCACAGGTGTCATGAATTGGAATATTTGAGTAGATCTTTACAACCTATTTTGTAGATTTAAATATTTAGTGATTTCCTGTTTAGAGATTATTTTATGGCACGTATTTCGAGAATCTAGAAACGAATTTCCAAAATTTGAGAGAGGTGTTTCTCACACATGACCTTGTCTACGAAAAGAACTTTCAATTTTGTAAGAGGTGTTATGGTTGAAGAGATACAAGTTCATCTTTAAGCCATATTTTTAGAAATTAGGCCCAAATTTAATGCAACTGATTCTATCTTGAGAGAGATGGTTGAGCTCAACTCCCTTAGCATAGGGATGAGCTAATTGTATATATTTTATGAATTTCAAAGTGTAATGGCTAGATTCTTGCAGTAGAGGGAAGCAACATTGGACTGTGTAATGTTTTCTTTGAGTATTATGTTAATGAACATTTTTCTGCTCTTTAAATTTGGGATTCATCATGGTGTCTAATGTGTAGTATGTTTTTCTTGTAAATTCATTTCCATGCTTTGTTATTTCTACTAATTTGGTTACAAAATCCATGCACAATGCTCTTTTCACAATGATTATGTTGATTGATGTAGTGGTTATCTTTGCAGAATTCATCCTCTATTAGATGCTCTGTTGAGTAACCCTCTGTTTCTTTTTCTTCTAATGCTGCCACTATAGATCCATCCCTTGATTGATGCCTGCAGTGCACCGGGCTTTCTCCTCTTTCCTTTTCTCATTTACATCTTTTATTTGCTTGAACATTGCACTTACATTGCCCCAATTTTGCTGGCAAAAACTAGCCTCAATTCCATAGTCCAATGGTCCCTTCTCTTGTTGTTTTCAACCCTCAATTATCAATCAAATCCCCATACTTCATAGCTAGCCCAAGATTCACTTATTGCAGCCACATTTTGTTGGAAAAGAGAAAACCCTCTCTAGTGTGGTAATGCCAGATTCCAGTTCGAAAGCTTCATCTGAGGTTACCTCAAAATTGCCTCTTCTCAACCTTGAGTTTCATTTTCAGTGCTAACATATTGGCACCGTTGTCGGGGATGAGGTGATAGTTCTTCTCCAGGAAGGAACGTTCAAGTTGCAGATCCGATTGCTAATAGTGGACAGCAATTACATACATATGAAGGTTGAAATCATCTACTTGATGACTCCATTGTTCAAAATCACGAGTTTCAGAGTGTTGATGGTGATTCCACTGGCTAAATGAAGGACATAGATGTTGTTTCTATTTGTTCAAGGTATTCATGTATCAATTTTTCTATTCTTCCTGGTTTTCCTAATCAATTACCAAAAGATGCATATTTTTTGAGTGATGACCCTAAATTCAATGGGGAAGATCTATCTTTGACTCTTGAACATGTAGCAAGTTTGAAAACATTTATAGAATCTCTTAGGGTCAAAAAGAGGATATTTTTATCAGATTGTTCTATGATTCATTTCAAGGGAAATGTAGACAATTGATAAAAAAATTTCTTATTAGATCTATTAAGTCATTTGCAGATTTTTGGCATATCTTTCTTGAAACATGGATGGAGAAAGAAGAAGAATTCGAAATAGAGGTGGCCTCTATTCAAGGATTTAGAGAATTGGAAGATATGTGCACAAATGATGAGGTAGATGAGAACTTTCCTTCATCTCTTTATTCTTATTTGAAGTCTTGTCGATGTCTCCATCAAGCTAAGCTTAATTTTTTGCAAGAGTTTGCCATCAAAATTGAAGAAAATCTAACTAAATTGGAGACCCAAATACAGTTCCGGGATCTGGACTGTCAAGTCCCATTCTTTGGGGACCTTTTCCAATAGAAGGAAGGAAAGGTAAGGCCGCCCTTGGATGTTTGCATTAATAATTTGCAGCTGAAAGCATGTATTGAGGATTTGGGGTAGAAAACAGAGTCTGGTTTCTTTGATCTTTCTGCGGCATATATGGAAAAAAAATTCAAATTGAATAACAAGCCAGATTTCCTTTTACACAGACACACACATTTTGTGCATTTATGGTTGTGAGCATTTACATTTATGTTGTGTTTCAAGCACTACCAGGCATCATCATTGCTACAATTTCTTGATTGGTTAATTTGGCATTACAACATCAATTGATCTAGTAATTTGAAACAAAGTAGGGTAGGGTTGTACGTAAATAAGTTGCCCAAAGCAGCATTTTAATGTTTGGCATTTGTTTTAGTTTCCTAATGTACAGTTTGCAATGTGTGATTTTTAGTGTTAGGTTTGGTTGTAAGCTTTCGACTGTATTGGCCCAATCAGCTAGGCACTTGGTCTACAATGTTCTTGACACCTCCAAGGAGATTCCATCGCCAATAACACCAACCTTAGTTTCAGCCTTCGCATCCTATCACCAGGGATCAAAATGGGTTCTTACTATGTCTGGCTTTCAAAGATATTTTTCATAATAGTTTCAATGCAAATCATATGCTAACCATGTTCATCAGAAGAAGCTGAGAAAAATATTTCCAACTGTATATCACAATCCCAAAACCATCTCCCAGATCAGAAGATATGATCGAAATGAATGACTGATTCTTGGTTATGCATGTTTTGAGGTCATTTGCTACACAGAGGGACAAGTTTACTACAAAATCAGTTTCTGAAGTAATGGACATGAATTTTACAAAAGTGAAAGATTTTTTGGTCAATCACATACCAAATAAAAAAATCTCCTTCAGCTTATGCACAAGTGTTACTATGTGGAAGATATGCAATGCTATTTGAAGCCTACATTGAAACAAAACAAATTTCTACATTTGTTTTACTATTTTAGTCATTGTAGTGTGGTGCCTTTTTACAATAGATGAAAAGTAATTTTGAGAAACCCATGGAGTTTATTTTCAACCATGAGCCATATAAAAAAAACCTCTTTTAGTTTATTCACAGGTCTCGTGAATTGGAATATTTGACTAGATCTTTACAACCTATTTTTACAGATTTAAATATTTAGTGATTTCCTATTTAGACATTATTTTGTGGCATGGATTTCGAGCAACTGGAAACAAATTTCCAAAATTTGAGAGAGGTGTTTCTCACACATGACCTTATCCATAAACAAATCTTTCAGTTTTGTACCAAGTGTTATGGTTCAAGAAATACGAGTTCATCTTTAAATCCTATTTTTAGAAATTCGGTCCAAATTTAATGTAACTGATTCTATCTTGAGACAGATGGTTGAGCTCGACTCCGTTAGGATAGGGATGAGCTAATTGTATATATTTTATGAATCTCAGAGTGTAATGGTTGGATTCTTGCAGTAGAGGGAGGCTGCACTGGACTGTGTAAAGTTTTCTTTGAGTATTATTTTAATGAAGCTTTTTCTACTCTTTAAATTTGGGATTCATCACGGTGTTTAATGTCCAGTATGTTTTTCTTGTAAATTAATTTCCATGCTTTGTTTTTTCTGCCAATTTGGTTACATCATCCATGCACGATGCTCCTTTCACATTGATTATGTTATTTGATGTAGTGGTTATCTTTGTAGAATTCATCCTCTGTTGGATGCTCTGTTGAGTAACCCTGTGTTTCTTTTTCTTCTAACACTGCCACTGTAGATCCATCCCTTGATTGATTCCTATAGTGTAGTGGGCTTTCTCCTCTTTCACTCTCTCATTTACATCTTTTATCCTTACTTTTCCCCAAGTTTGCCGACAGAAACTAGCCTTAATTAAATAGCCCAATGGTCCCTTCTCTTGTTATTTTTGAACCTCAACTTTAAATAAAATCCCTATACTTCATAGCTAGCCTAAGATCCACTTATTGCAAAAAAAAATTGTTGGCAAAGAAAGAGCCCTCTCTGGTCTGGCAAGGCTAGATGCCAGATTGAAAGCTTAGTCTATGGTTAACTCGGAATTGCCTCTTCTCAGCCTTGAGGTTCATTATGAGTGCTAACATCAATCACCTCATATCAAACATCCTCCAAGTGTGGAAACTTGGTTCTAGCACCCTCCCATACTAGTTCGAGTGAGACCTCAGTCCACGCTCCCCAGATTGTTGCCAAAAGGTCCAGTAGTATCGGGATTTTCTTGTCTAAATCACTTCTAAACCTGGTTAGGCCCCACTAAGCCAACAAATGGTTTCATTGCCACTAAAACACAACAAAGAAGGAAATTTAAGAGTGGTTGGACAAGAAGATTCATGAGTTTGTGACATAAGAAAACAGAAGTCCGCAAGTATCTAAGGAAAAGTGGTTAGAGCACTACGTGTATATGGAAGTCCACAAGTTTTTCTTTGCATTCTTTCCTTCTGAGTTGTATGAGTGGATCATGAAGTTAGCTGACAGCCAAGAAAGGTGTAGGCTCAACAAACCAATAGTGTGGACTCTGGAATTAGTGCACAGACTAAAAGCATCAGAAGGTATGATCACGTGATTTGTGGACCATTAGCTCAACTGGATAGTAAGGGGTTTTATCACGAAGTTTGTGGTAGACATGATTGTGAGCTACAGTGAGTTAGAATGACGCTTTCTCAAAGGACCGCAAGGTAAGTATATTAAATCTTTGAATACTTGGATTAAGATACTATTGTGTGAAAAAGGGGTCATGCGAGTACATTAATGTTTGGGACTACGTGGAGCAGAGGGATCTACAAGAGTAACAAAGAATTAGAAAATAGTCCCTTAATTTCACCCTTGTGAGAGAGCAAGGAAGAGTTTGCTAAGGTCTCTCTAAGAAGTGCGATCAACTTGATAAAGTAGCGCATTTTGTTGTTATGACCTCCACCAACACCGCCACATGCTTCACCTACCTCACCTCCATCGCTACCCACTCCACCTTCACCACCTCCACAGTTCAGTATGGTGAGTGCAATCAAACTACCAGTATTGAGAACAGTAGGGAATGAATATCCTAACCAATTCTGGTTCATGGTAAGAGCAGTATGGAAATCACAATGTGTCACAGACGATAATATTAAGAAGGCTACATTAGTGAGCACGTTGTAGGATCACGCATTAACATGGTATACTAAGCACTCTAACGAGCACCAAAACACAAGGATAATAGAGATCTAGATTGCGCTGAACAGGGAATTTAGTAGGCCAAAGTCAGAAACACAATCAATCATTGGGTTTAAAGAACTCACAATGCTTTCGGGCAAGACTCCCTGGGATCTGGATCAGTGGCTGAGGAGTACAATCCACGAATCCAATATGATGTTGGCAGATCGACAACATCATGCATGGTTTGTAGCATCTTTGACACTGCACTTGAGGATGATGCTATCGCAATAGAAACATTCCACCCAGGCCGAAGCATTGGAAATGGCAATGAGATTACATGAGACCCCGATAGAAGACCCTGGGTTAGTAGTTCAACAAATCCTTGTGCAACTATAGAATCTATGTTTGGAAATGAAAAGTTTGAAGAAGGATAGGGCACCGTGGCCAGAAGCGCCTGAGGACATATGGTGCATAAAATGCAAAGGCCAGGGCCATGACAAGGTTCAATGTCTAGTGTTAGTGAACTACTTCGCAGGAGGAGGGCCAATGCCATTGAGTCGGGAGGCACAGGAAGGGCCAAGTGTGGCACCCACTTTATGGAGTGCAATCTGTTAGATATGAGGGAAGCACATGACGGATAATTTTCATTTGTTATTATAGAAATATACACAAACACCTGAGCAATTGTTTTGTAATTTATGAAGGTCGGTAGGCCATGATGAGCGAACTTGTTGTATTTACAAGCTAATGATGGATTAGACCCCTACTTATAGGATGCAGATCGAAACGTGAGCCCTCGTCCCAGATGTGGGGGTGGTGCATGTTGGATTTCAGGGGTGAGTTTGAGGACGAGGTCAAACGGGACCGAGAAGGGGCTGTGAACAATTAATTTGTTACAATTGCGAAGGACCAAGACACTATGCCCACAATTATACCAACCCGACAAGGATATCCTATTCGTATTATGCTCAGTTTTATCATGAAACAATAGACCATCCTACTTTGATCAGAAGGATGCATGAAAAAGGGCTATTTGATCCTCCCCCGACTCAAAATATACAAATGATGAGGTCTAAGCCACACAAAGAGGAACTGAATGTAAACATGATGCTCAAAAGTAGTACAACCATGGGAGAGGATACGAGGAAGCAACTAGAGGAAAGTATGCCTATTTGCAAGGCTCCTATAAAGGAACCTAATTTTGACTTAGAACATGCAAAAAGACATTCATGGAAGCTAGGAAGACCTTCACGGAGGCCTCCACTTTAACTACTAAGGATCAACCAGAGCCAAGAATGGATCCTTCAATGCTCACTACCTTTTTGGAGACATGCATGAAGCTACTACGTGATAACAAGGTAGTTAAGGGACTATAGTAACTGATCACTGGGTGTACAGGGTAAGGATGACCACGCGTAGTCCAGAAATTGGGGAAGCATCCATTGCACACTAGAAAGGAAATGAGGTTGAATGGAGAGATTGGTGAGTATGAAATGGATAAGGTAATCCTTGATTTGGGTTCAGACATAAATGTATTACTGAAGCAAACATGTGAATGCATGGGCAGGCCCACATTACAATGGTCTCCTATTCAACTATGAATGGTGAACCGACACAACATTTTTCCCATGGGGAGGTTACAAGGGGTAACAATTGATATTGAAGGCCAAGCGCACAGGCAAATTTTCAAGTAATAGATATTGTTAATGACAACAATCCCTATCCTACATTGTTAGGAATAGATTATGCCACCAATATGAATGGGGTCATCAACCTGAAGATGTGCAAAATGATCTTCGAGAAAAAGTCACTACAACATAGTACTCCCACTAGACCTAGTCGAACGAGCATGCTACACTGAACCAGTGTGAGATGACAATAACGATGATGATATTGATTGTATTTACAAGATAACTACATGAGACTAGGATTGGGTGAATATGACTGTAGATGGGAGAATCTCGTGGAAGTGCGAAAGCTCCTACACTTCGGATTCAGATGAAGAAGTAGAGTGATGTCAGGATCGGTTGCATGAAGTGATGATGTTGAATTGAAACATGATGGTTAGATCATTGTGTTACATGAAAACAGAGGTAAGAGAGCTACTGACATATCATGGATTGACAGCGATGGATGAATTCCTAAGAAAATTTGAAAGTACAGTACGGGAACAGCGGCAGTTCGATACGTTGAAGTGGGCACTGCACGCAACACCTGCGCAATGGTGGGGTACACATAAGGGAAATTTTGAGGACTGGTGTGGATGTAGAAGGATGATGCACCTATGGTTTGGAAGCCCCCAGCTTTGAACAAGAGTCGGTCAGCAAGGATGGAGCAACTTGCGCACCCACCTGTCTCGATGGGTACGGACATGTGTTGAGCAACCCACACAAGCACACCCTAAATTTAGGATCGAAAATAAAAATAGGATGCAAAAACAACAAAGGTGATGCACACCATAAACATTCCAGATGGAAGCATTCAATAAGGTATGTGGAGTTGTCAACCGGGTTCACTAGGTGAGACGAAGTGATTGGGACCTATGCATGCCAGCAGTTCGATGGGCCTGTAGGCCCATGTGCAAAAACCTGAGAAAAGAGATGATTTTGAAGCTGAGGAGTAGGGTCAAGATCACAATTTTGGAGGAAAGGAATCCTCATGCAATAGCTCCCACAATTGGGACAATACGCATGGACCAGGATGAAGGAATTATGAAACTATGCAAGGGTGAGCATATGCAGATTTAGGAAGCCATTTGACAAGGGAAACTTAAACTTCATGAAATCGAAGAAGATCCGATTTGATTGAGTAAGAAATTCATGTTAATGGACGCGGAGATCAAAAAAATGGAACATGAAATCACACAAGCATGTCTCATCGATAAAATATGAATGACAAGACGAGATACAGACAACCATACTATTGCATTAGGGAATTTTTGACGAGGAGTTGTGACTCTACTAGCATGGTTGCGACTGCACCTTACTAAACAAAGTAACCAGAGGAGTGCACCGTAGAAAATAATGCACATTGCTGATTGAAGTAAGCGTAATTGAGGAGTGCCCACAAACTAGGCTGGAAGGTGAATAGAAGTCTCACACAGGTGGTGTGACCACTTGGCTAGTTGTAGGGAGCATAATGTCAACACTCCAAGTAGTTGAAAGAGAGTACGGGACTATAAAAAAGTCTATGGGGGAGCTATGCGATAAGGAGATTGAGAGCAGGAATGACATGTCACAAGGGTTTCACTTGCACAGAAGGGGCTACACTACTATGCAAGTAGGCTGGGAAGTGACTGCTAGTGTCACTATTCATGACAAGATGTCCAATTTAAGAGAAATAGAAGCGGGGGGCGAGCAATTAAGACATGAATTAAGAGCTATATTTGGGATGATCTACCACCAAGAAGACATTAGTAACTTAGAAGTGGGGGAATGGTCAAATTAAAATTCAAAACATGCTATAAAATCCCACAGATAGCCATGAGACAACACTTGGTTGTTTGATATTTGAGCAATTACAGAGCATTGAGCACCAAGCACTCTTATAACCTTTCGGTATGTGACAAAACATATCCCATGTAAACATGATGACTGCTACTAGACCAGGAGTATGATTCATCGTAGATACTGTTGATGAGGCCACGTAGCCCCATGTGGTCCATGAGGAGCCCGAAGATGTGGAAATTGTGCCAGAAGTTCCAAAATCGCCACGGCCGTTGCAACTAAAGAGAATAAGCACGCTATCAGAATAGTCTGCGTGTCCCTAAGAAACCGATGGTTTGGAAAATTGTCAATGGAAGAAAAAGGAAAAGCTATCATTATTGAATCAGATGAAGAGCAGGAAGACTTACTGGATCTAATTGATCAAATGGAGGCGCAAGATGATGTGGAGGAGGATGTCCCACCAATGCCTTCCGTAGAAAAGTTACACATGTACATCCCTCCATGGAAAGGGAAAGTTAGGGTGGCCAAAGACCTGGAGGCCATGAAGAGTGTGCTCTAGACCCCACTCCTCCTTGATGGCATTACTTTTGAAGGTTCGCCCCTCATTTGGGTGCCTACCCTAAAATTCAAAGATTGGGACCTCGTAGACAGTGAGAAGTTCCCGCACCTAGTGACAAAAATCTTGATGAAACAGAAGTTGGAGGGGCCATTGATCACATTGGAGCCTTGAAAATGGGTTCGCAGTGTGTAGAAGGCCAATTTACTTTATCTACGATGGATACCCCACTTTCACCACACACCCATCACCATTTTCGTCATCAGGTAGTTATTTTTACTGGTGCATGATGGGCATCTATGACTAGAGGAGCCTATTATAATCATGGTGAAACTTATTCGCATGATTTATTGGCTTCCCTGTAAGGGAAGGGACCTCGGGGAAATAGCTGGTAAAAGCAGTGATTTGGCTCTCGTGGAAGCCATGAAAACCAAGTAAAAGATGGAAAATAAGGAGCGCGACTATACAATTGGAAGTATCAAGGACAAAGGCTTGCACGTAGCCACCCAGCTCATGGCTGGTAAATTAATGTAGAAGTGTTGTGCCGATGTTGTATGAGCACCTGTGGTTGTATTGGCTGAGAAATGTGTGAAGGGGGTCTAGTTCAACTAGGATAAGTTCCTCTGTCATGAATTTTTGGTGAACTACAAGGAGGCCCAAGAGCAAGGTAAGACCTTCCTCTATGCATGGTTGCTCTTATCGATCTTGCTGGTAGCAGGTGAACTACTGGCAGATAGCAAGTTCCTACCTATCGACCAGGAACTTCCTAAGGCCGCGAACTATGCTTTGCTCTGGGCCACGAAGGACGCAAAGCGGGTTCACGTGATCAAGGTTTCTTGGGTGCTGATGGAGGCAGGCATCCAAATGTGGATTAATAGAGGACCACAGTTGTCTCCCATAGCATATGCCACTCTATAGAGCTTTGCATAGTTTAAAGTGGGCATGCATAACCTTCATGTCCGGGAACAGAAGGATCCAGGAAAGGAATGGACAAAGCTTCCATTTATTGCTACTGATGATGCCATCTCCATAGCATTAGAAACATGGCCTTCAGAGTGACGCACCCCAGACTTGGCAGAAATTGAGAAGGCCACAGCCCAACAAAGGAAGAAGGATGCCAAGCTGTGCGACATGTAGCTGGCCAAAAAGAGTTGCCAAGAACAAGCAACAATAGAAGTAGCCACATAGCAGAAGATGACTAATGTAGCAGCAGCGACATAGATAGTAGAAACAACAACAACAACCATAAAATAGGTCGAGGGGGGCCATGAAATGTCCATAAGGCAGGGGGTTGAGGACATCGACCTGGACGAAGAGTGTGTGGATCCTGAAACTACCTCGTAATAGTTGAAATGACCACGCATCCCTGAGAAACCAGTCCCCAAAAGGAAGAAGAAGGAATCCAATACATCCATTCACCCAATCACACTTACAAAAGGTGATCTTCTTGACATTGGCGAAAAAATTTGCTAAGTCACTAAGGACGCACTCCAAGAAGTGATGGTGGAGCAAAACACTGTGTTGGGGGCACTACGAATGTATTTACAGGGACTATAGGCACAACCCCCTCAAAAGGAATGATGGCCCCATATGACATAGCAGGTACATCAGAGGTAGAAAAAATGTTGCACACCCATGTGACCAACACTTTTGTGTTCCCTGAGGGCGTGTTAGTGACAACAAATGAATTTGACTAAGCTATGGAGGGCAGGATTAAGAGGTTGAGCTTAAACTTGGCTTCCCTTCCATGAGAAACCCTGTATCAATTACAAGATGGGGTCGTAGCTGATCTCCACGCTAGAGAAGGCCATGCACTATAGGTATTGAGTGAACAAAAGATCAATATGGAACATCTTCGTTGGTAGCATGATGAATTCGTTGTTTAGAATCAAGGAGTGGCGTAGGAAATGGACGATTCTTATAGAACTATCTCGAAACTGGTTGTCCTGGCAAATCTACCAGTAGGAGTACAAATTCACAAATTGGCCAGCGGATTCTGCGAGGCAAATGAGGAAGCAACAAGGATACAATTGGACCTCAACCTTCATATTGCCAAACTATGATTAAAGGCACAGTCATCCATGCCCCTCGAAGTTACGGAACAATGTAGTGGTGATATCAAAAAATGGTTGGAGGAAATAGGATAGGCGGTGCAGAACTGTACTACTATGTTGGAAGAATCCTTCATGATCCTCACTTCCTTACAGGAGGACCCCACCATATAGCACCTAGAAACAGAGGTGCCGGAGCTTCAAGTGTAGCATCATGGTGTGCGTGAAATGACGAAGATAGTTGTCCTGACCCAATGGGTGGTGAAGCTACAACAGGCGAAGGCAATGAAGGAACAGGTGGATGCCACGCGACAAAAAGAGGCATTACTTAAAGCACACATCTAGCCTTGGATTGATGAGGCAATCCTCATCACTGTTGATATCAAAGGAATGCTCAAACAAATGAAGGTGATGCATCCATTAAGATAGGGATTTTCCCTTGACATCAAGCATTCGGCCGGAAGAGTAGAGTAGATCCAACAAACGGTAGAAAAGTGTGTTGCGGACCTTTGCGCACCACAAGCATGGTTGGAGGGGCCTCATGCCAAGATCGCCACACTAGTAGAGTGACCAAGGACAAGTCATGATAATTGTGTTGGGGATCTCTTGGGCATGGGATCCCCCACAACATGTTCTTAGGGCTCAAAGCCCAAGTTTTGGTCAATCATGTTGTAAGACTCCACGAGTTGCGGGTGTGGAGCATGAAGTCTAGCATGAGTCATAGGGTTGTCCACCCTAAAATAGTATAGTTTAATGTAAATTTGTGTTAGCCTACCCATGGTTTGCGGACCATGAGATTGTATAAACAGACGAGGCTCTAAGTGTAAAGATAGGTAATGATAGATAGAATACTGAAGGCCTGGTTCAGGATTAAGAGGTGGATCTGAAGTGTATTGGGTCATAGTAGTAGGAAGAGGCTCTACAACTGAGTGCGCAGAGGCCTAGAAGAGTCTGCAGCTAAGTGCACAAACCCCTATAGCTGAGTTTGTAGAGCGGAGTCGGGCCTGTAACTAGGATAGAAAGTTAATAAAGAGAAGTTTCCTCTGTGCACCTATTCTTGAATCCATATTTTGATGTTATGCATTACTTTTACTCTGTTTATTTACTATGCGCTATTCATAAATACTTTTATGAATGCTTTTATATGAAAATAATCTAAGTAACCAGCTAACAGAGCCTAATTAAGGAAGACTTGGGTAAATAAGAAGGTTTCCACTGTGGCTAGAACTGTGCAAAGATAGTATTGTAGGGTACAGGGTGCCCACTGCTGTGCATAGCATAGTAAGTGTGAAGGTTGGATTCCATACCAATTACCTCACGTCAGACATCCCTAGGGTGCGAAAACTTGGTTCTAGAACCCTCCCATACTAGTTCAGGTGAGACCTTAGTCCGCACTCTGTGGGCTGTTGCCGAAAGGGCTAGTAGTACTAGGATTTTCTTGGTTTAATCACTTATGAACTTGGGTCAGGGTCCACTAAGCCAACAGACAAAAAGAAACAAATATAAAAAAAGTGAAAATTATGAACCCTACAAAAAAACACAAAAACAAATCATGAAAGTGTGCAAGTCTAAATGCCACTACTATTTTACCTCTTCTGCAAATAATGGTTGTGTGTAGCTTGTCATACATGCCACAACCTATGGTAGTCAAACTGCTTAATCTTGACTATTTTTTGCTTTTAATTTTATGTTTATAGTTAGAGAATAAAATCTGACCATATAGCTTAATCCTGGCAAATCATTAGATAGGTAGAGAAAATAAAAGGAGCTCCAATTTAATATGAGAGCTTAGAAGCTATAAGGTTAGAAGTAGATAGTTTGTTTTATAAAAGAAAAGGAAACAAAAGGGTTTGATAGCTTAAGCACACCCACCAAAATGAAGAAAAAATGTTACGATAAGTAATGGATAAGTAGAAGAAAGGTTGCTGAAATATAAAGTTGATTAGACAAAAGAACATTTATCATGCTTAATCATATGTTTCAAGGTGCATAAACAATTAAGAAAGAAAAAATAGAGGTTTACAAGTTGATTTAATTCACGCCCCCTCATTTATTTCATCCCTAAACTTACTAATTTCTCTATCCACATGTATGTTCTAGTACAAAAAATCCTTGAAGTCATAAAGGCTCAGACCATTTCTCTGACTTTTAGTGGGACCAGACCCTCGACTTAATGACTTATGGACATCAAATGTTAGAGTTCCCTTCATAAAATTCATTTCCCTTGATGACCCTAATAAAACCCCTTCTCCTAAGGTGAAACTCCATTTGCCTATGAAAAGTAAAAAACCCCATGTTAAATTCCATTTCACTTGAAATACCCACAAAAATATTTTATCCTACGAATAAGTGTATGTGAAGGAAATGCACAAAGAATACATTATACTTAGTGTTATTTTAATTCTACTTATTTAAGTTCATATTAATTTCTAACTTAATAATATAGCTCCTGATATACCCTTTTTCCTCGTATATAAATAAATCCCCATATATATTACCCTTACCCTTAGTTCAAGTATAAACTATATTTTTACCCTATCCCCCCGGCCAAACCCTCTGAACTCACCAATTTTCCATAAAGTTAATATAATCCCTCCATTAACCCCATCCAATCATTTAATCCTGTGTTTAACTCCAGAATAATCACGAACCATCATTAAGTAAAGCCTCAGGCCCCCCCAAAACCTATGCCCATTTCACTCGTGCTAATTTTTCACCCGACTCTCATCTGATCATCAGCACCTGAATCTAATGATGCACATACATATCAGGTTCACCTGATATCTGACCTTTACCCACCCGATAAAGTGGTATTTTCCAAGCCCCCATCTGCTACATGTCAAGCATTAAGGTAGATTGAGTGACCTCGTCGAAATACTGCCTCCCCGATAAAGTGATGTGATAGCTTGGGAAACCACCTCCCCGCCCAACCCAAGAAAACACCCACTATTCATTCGTAATTCACCCACCAAAAAATAATCAATGTTCAATAAAAAGGCTAAGAATTCCTCTTCGGCCTTTTTAGATCAATTTCTCTGTAAAACCTCCACAAGCCATTGTGACACCTTCAAACCCTGAAATTACCAGTTGACCTCAATTTCACTCTTGAAGAAGTTGCAAAGACCCCAATCAAGCTCTCAGTCTGTACCAGAGCCCTTTCAACCTTCTGTAGTTGTAGAGAACACCAATTTGAAGTTATTACACTAAAATTCTAGGTATTTTGAGAAAAACCAGAATGGCCCTCTCATTTGAAGATGTACAGTAAAAGTTAAAAGGTTACAGTGAAAGTCAAAAAAGGTAAAAGGAAAAAGATAAAGCATCTAGATGAAAGAGTATCAACAAAAGTGTATCATATTGAAAAATGAAAGATAATAAATGCAGCCAGCGGGAAGACAAACAACATGGAAGACAGTTACAAAGCATACAGATAAAGTAAATTCATGTCAAAGTGAAGATAGATGAGAAAACAGAGCAATCAAGTTACACAATAAAAGTAAACATGAAATTAGTAAGGGTTAAACAAAGATGAAGACACTTTCACCAGAGATAATGAAGTTTATCCAAAGTAAAGGTAAAAAAAGTTAAAAGAAAATTAAGGTTAAAAGATGAAATCAGAGCAGGAATGGTACATTTGCCATAAATTTCATGTTTAAGCCATAATTTTATAGAAGCTATTGTGACCAATCCAAGACGCTTTTTGAGAAACTAGAGGAGATTTCTATTCCTAAAATGGCAATCTAAAAAAATGTGTCTCACTTTCTACACAAGTATTACAAAAATGGAGATAAATGCATATCTTCACAGCCTATTTTCCAAACTGTGCAAAGTGTTGTTTTTGACATTGTTTTGCAGAGAATATTGTGAACCACTAGAGCCGACATTTTGGAACCTGAAAGAGTTTTATCTCAATAACATACTTATCTATAATAACCTCTTTCACATTTTACATATCTATCTGGAATTGAGATATACAAAGGTATCACGGGACCCTAATTTTGCAGAATTTTTGGGGTAGAATGCACATAGGAAGGAGGTAGTTAGTGACTTCGAAGCCTCATCATCAATTAAGAGTTGCTATCAAATTTGAATTTCAACAGATTCATTAGTTTTGAGTGGCATTTATTTAAGTTCTATTAATGTAAAATAGTTTGAGATATTTGTAAAACCAATCTTGATATTTTTTCAAGATATTTCAGTTTAGAATTTGTATAAATACTTCTTCATTTCAAGTGTTTTGGGTGGATTCTATTAGACATTATTATAAATAAATTAGAAGAAGAGATAGAAGGTTATTGTATCATGTTTTGAGGTAGCAAGTTCGATTGATAAATAAAGATCAGATATTTCAAAGGATTCATGTGTTGAGCGAATTTGTAACAAGTAATTTCATGTGTTATTGTTATTTTTCTCAAAGTTATTCATAATATTTAATGTGTTTCTCAATTTGAATGTTATAACTGCAATAATAATTAAGAACTTGTTTAATTACACTCTATCTTAACAGTTATGCATTTAAATGTTTTCTACTGATGCCTAAATTAAAGAATTCTTAATTTCTCTTTGATTTAGATTAATTTCTTGAATATCCGAGTTAAAGGATTCTTAATTGCCCTTTGATTTTGATTCTCCCTTCTTTCCTCATTCATTATCTAGGTCTGAGAACCATTAACTACTCTCTAGCCCCTAGTGGAACCCATTCAATCCTCTGTCTCAAACATCTGAAAAACACTCTGCTATCTTGCCCTTGGAATGTTCCCTTTAGTGAGTTAATCCAAATTCTCTCCCTTATTGTTTGATTCCATGGCCCAATTGTATAAAGACATCATTTTATCCATCTATCTAAGCAGATCCCACCACCCAATCTCAAAAACAAATTAAAAACCCCTTTGAACAATCATAACTAGCCTAAAAACGTCTTAACAAAAACAAAGTTAAATTTTAAAGAGAGAGCCCTCTCGGAGCATCAAGAAGGCTAGGTCTTGATCTCCAAAAGCAGTTCGTGGTTACCTTTGGTTTTTCCTTCTTTTTACTTCAAAATAATCATCAAAGTCATAACATTTATGGTGACTCCATTGCAGACAACTAACATTTTCTTCAGAAATGTTTTATAGGTTCAGATCTGATCTTTATGGTGGATAGTGATGAGACACACAAAGATTAAAATCATCCACCTAGTGACTCCAAATCAGTTTCACAATCAAGACTCTACTGGATGAATGAACCTGAAAGAACAATATGGGAAGATCAGGTTTGTAACATGGATTGTTATCCAAGACATCATGTTTTCTCTCATCAATAATGTTTTTCAATGTATATTATATTTTAGAGAAGATCTTAGATGAGTTTTTAATTATTTTTCTTTGAGAATTGTAAATATAAAATCTCCTTACACATTTGAGCAACATTCTTCTAAATCTTATGATGATCATTTTCCAATCAAGAAATCTCATATAATCAAGAATAATCTTACAAACCTTGTACATATTCCTGTACCTTGGAAAGTTCTTGATAGGTATAAGTCACTCATATTACCTCCTACACTCACTGTTTTCCCTAACAATTATTACAAGTATCTCCCTAGTGTTCATGGAGAAGATGGTAAAATCACTACCCAAAAACATATTCAAGGTTTTGAGGATTATCTGGACTTATGTGAGATTGATTAAGATGATTTTAGAATCATAACTTTTGCTCTCTCTTTGCAAAGTAGAGTAAATAGTTGGTTTAAGAATCTACCTATTGAAAGCATCTCAAATTTCCAATAGTTTGTCAATTTTTTCCTTCATAGATGGATAATCAAAGTCAATATTTTTGTGATCATAGAAGAATATAATTAGTTAAAAAGAGAGCCAAATGAAACAATACAACAATTTTCTAACAGATTTAATAAAATCTATTATTCAATGCCATCAAATATAAGACCTCATCATCATTTAGCTCTCTTGCATTATCCAAAAGAATTTCATCCAAAAATATATTTAAGCTAAGATAAAGAAGCCCCTCAACATTAGAACAGATGCAGAACATTACAGTAGATGTACAAGTTAATCTGCAAATTAGAAGAGGAAAGTTGAAAGCTAGAGCGGAGAAGAACAACATTGCAAAGGTAAAATTCGACATTTTGGTAAGAAAAATAGAGGAAATGATACAAAAGATTACCATGAAAGATAATTTTTGATAAAAAAAAAATTCAAGATCACCATGACACATCTATTTCACAAAAAGAACAGGTTGATAGCCATGAACAAATTCCTGCTAATTCTGACTACTATATATCAAAAAATAGATTTATAGAGCAATATGTCGAGAGGCAGTCTGCTAATCTAATGTGTATGTGTGATGACATTACTTCTTTTAATGATTTTCCTAAACGTGATCATTATGATGATAATTATGTTCTTCAAATCCAAACTAACGTTACAAAGGAATTAGAAGCTAGTTTGGGAAATAAAGAAATTCAGTTTCAGCAGCTTGAAAACAATGATCGTCTTATTCATACCATCTACGAAAGTGAGGAAGAAAGTGTAGAAAATTTGGAAATAAGTGAAGATTATTTGCCTCTTTGTTTTGTTTCATTTCAGTTCATCAGAGAAAACTTTAAAGAAATCAAAAATCAGTTGTCTTTAGGTATTGATATTGACAACAAAGAAGACAATGAAAATCTTAATCAGGATTCTTCAATCTCACAAGTGTACTTATCAAATTCTATTGAGATGTCTAATCAGATGACAGAGGAAAGTTCTATACCAGTATGTTTTGAATCATTTCAATTTTTAAAGGAAATATGGTATAATATTTCCAAAGAAAAGGATGAATAGCACGAATAAGTCTACGAAGTCACATTAAAACCCATATGTGATATGTTGTAGCAATCCTTCCATGTGTTTTATGATCCAATAGCTGATATGTTAGAAAATGAAAATAATCATAATTTTTCTCCATTAACTTACTATGAGATTAAAAATCAAGATGATAAAAGTTTCACTAGATGGACATTTCAATTAGTAGAACTGTCATCACAAAGCTTATTTGAAAATCTACAGGCTGATAAAGATGAAAATGACATTTTGCTTTCATGGCAAGAAGGCCATCCAAAACAATTGTACATTTGCTTAGATCAATTAAACATTAGTGTATATATCTTGGAAGATCCTTTTGTATAATTTCTAGAGTGAACAAAAGAAATCAAGCATTTCCTTATCTTCTCATTTGTTGATAAGGTTATAATTGGTTTTAGAATCTCATTTGCGATCACAAGCAAGCAAATGCAACAAAATACATCAAATTACATAATTCTTGAATGGTTTCTTTGGTTTTTTCATTTTTCCTAACCAACAATTGAACATCTGATTAGAGTAAGTAGGTAGGAATTAAGTTTATTTTAGTTTTCAATCTTTAACAAGTTATGAAAGAATTCATTAGAAGTTCAAGCCAAGAAAGAAGGTACTAAAGGTCTTGATGATTTATTACTTTCGTTTGAGAATTGCAGTACCTTCTTTTGAATTTCAGATCAAATTTCAATTTCCAAAAAAGGGTGTATTTTTAGTTAAGGAGTTTCAGTCGCAGAGATTATACAACAAAGACTATACATGTTTGATATTGACCCGATGGATCAGGCTACTAGTCAACAGTGCTCTTGACATCTCAGAAGGAGACGTCATCCCCATGTGGAGCCACTGTTAGGGTCCTATAATATTAGGATCCATAATTTTGAATTGACTATCATCTGTCTTATAATATTGTACATACCTTTGCTTTCTGCAAATGTATTCCCAAATTAAGAAATGTAAAGAGGGTATGTCCTAAAATAATAATTGAAGGACAAAAGGAAACAAATATCAAAAAAGTGAAAAATATGAACCCCACAATAAAACAAAAAAACAGATCATGAAAGTGTGCATGTCTAAATGTTGCTACTATTTTAGTTCTTCTGAAAATAATGGTTGTGTGTAGCTTGCGATACATGCCACAACCCATGGTAGTCAAACTTCTTAATATTGACTATTTCATGCTTTGAATTTTATGTTTATAGTCAAAGAATAAAATCTGACCAAATAGCTTAATCTTGGAAGATCATTAGATAGGTAGAGAAAATAAAAGGAGTTCATGAGTTTAATCTGAACCCTTGGAAGTTATAAGGTTATAAGTAGATAGTTTGTTTTATAAAAGGAAGGAAAAAAAAGGGTTTTCTAGCTTAAGTGAACCCACCAAAATGAATAAAAAATGTTAGTGTAAGTAATGGGTAAGTAAAAGAAAGGTTGTTGAAGTATAAAGTTGATTGGACAAAAGAAAATTTATCATGCTTGATTATATGTTTCAATGTGCATGGGAAATTAAGAAAGAAAAAATAGAGGTTTACAAGTTGATTTAATTTACTCCCCCTCATTCATTTCCTCCCTATACTTACTAATTTTCCCATCCACAACTATTTTCTAGTACTAAGAATCCTTCAAGTCATAAAGGCTCAGAGCATTTCTCTGGCTTTTGGTGGAACCAGACCCTCGGCTTAATGAATTATGGACATGAAGTGCTAGAATTCCCTTCATAAAATTCATTTCCCTTTATTACCCTAGTAAAACCACTTTTCCTAAGGTTAAACTCCATTTCCCTATGAAAGGTAAAAAACCCAATGTTAAATTCCATTTCACTCGAAATACCCACAAAAAGATTTTATCCTATGTATAAGTGTGTGTAAAGAAAATACTCAAATACTACATTATACTTAGTATTATTTTCTGTCTGCTCATTTCAGTTCATATTAATTTTTAACTTAATAATATATCTCTTGATATACCCTTTTTCCTTGTATATAAATAAATCCCCATATATATTACCCTTACCCTTAGTTTAACTATAAAGTATATTTTTACCCTATCCCCCCGACAAAACCCTCTTAAATCACCAATTCTTCGTAAAGTTGAGATAATCCCTCCATTAACCTCGTCTCATCCTTTAATACCATGTTTAACTACAAAATAATCACAAACCACCATTAATTAAAGCATCGAGCCCCCCAAAAACCTATGCCCATTTCATTTGTGCAAATCTATCACTCGACAGTCATCCAACCGTCAACACTCGAATCTAACAATTCATAGCCATATTGGGTTCATCCGATATCCAAAAATTACCTACTTGATAAAGTGGTATTTCTCAGGGCCCCATCTGCTATGTTTTAAGCATTAAGGTATATCGAGTGACCTTGCCAAAATATCGCCTCCTCGACGAAGCAGTTTGATGGCTTGGAAAACCATCTCCCCGCTGCTACACGGGAATAGTGTCCACACAGATGCTGCTATTCCCACTAAGATGGGTGGCTATCTTAGAAACAAACAATCAAAGTCTACTATTGA
Organism: Pinus taeda; assembly: GCA_000404065.3. NCBI lineage: Eukaryota > Viridiplantae > Streptophyta > Pinopsida > Pinales > Pinaceae > Pinus > Pinus taeda. The sequence goes on along the minus strand of APFE030638627.1, from coordinate 111,194 downwards.
TTCCTTTTATGAAGATATATGAGAGGAGAACCAAGAGGGACAACCTTAGTCTTGCGCTCGATTTCCTCTCTTTCTTGATAGAGTTTTTCCGCTTGCTCTTTGTCTTCTCAACTTCAAAAGGACCTGTAGAATCACAGCAACATACTACTATGCAAGAAACAAGGATATAAGTTCATAAATAATGCAGGATCAGATGTGCATTAACCATATACAAGCATATATAAACAAGTACACAAGAATATGGAAGGAAACAAGAATAGCTTTATTCAAATGAAAAGTAGAAAGAAGATTACAACCATGTGCTCTGACCTAGCATCATCCTCTAGCTAAGAAGCCCTTCTTCAACTCAAGCAAAGCTAGATCACCCAACACTGATAATGTACACCAGAATACCAACAACACTTCTCTATAAGATACAAAATTCCAACCTCTGGATCTCTGTGATGAGGGATCCATATATAGATGATTACAGAGAGATGAGTCATCTTTTGGGATCTTGATTAGTGTCCTCTCTCTGATAGTTCCTGCTTCCACTTGGAGAATGATGATCTCTTACTCATCTCTGGTCGAAAATGGAGTGGCAAGTGTCAGAGGGGAAGCTTCTGGAACATTCCATGACCTTCCACCTCGCATTTTTGTCCCTGCCATTTGTCCATTCCCGACCATCGTACCCTACAGAGGAGCGAATCAGTATGCATCACACCTTGTACACTGGGAAGGTGATATGCATCACACACCCTACATTGAGCTTTCAGTATGGTCCAGTTTTGACCATTTATGAGCAGTTTTCAGTGGAGAACTTCTGGGAGATGATGTAAGCAGTTGACCTTGTTCCTTTAGGCAGTGAAGCAACACTTTTAGGAACTTAAGAGCCCTCATTTTATGGACATTTGTGATTGGGGTTGAAGTGCCCAAAAATGTCTATAACACTCGGCCCCAACTCTGTGCCGTTAATTCTTGGAGTCTTTGTGACTGTGGGCTAGCCCAATATTGGAAGCCCTTCTATATTAGAACTTTTCATTACGCCAATTGTTATAGATTTCTGATTTCTTCAACTTCTTATTGTTGAATCCAATCTGATGTCATCACTCCATGTGGCATCTCCTTAGTGGTCTCACATATCACCCAGTTCTAGCCCATTAGCCTACCCACTAAGCTTGAATATGCCGGCCATGTGTCCTGTTGTACTGCCACATCATGCTGACATCAGTTGCCACTTGTCCCTTATTGAAGCTAATCAAATCCTGCCATTTTCCCTTATCAAAGCCAATCACATGCTACCATGTGCCCTTATCGCAGTCAATCACATCCTGCCATGTGTCTTTCTAGAGTAGAGAGAGGAGGACCCGCCAACCTTGGTTTTAAACCAAAATCCTTTCTTAATTTTTCTTTTGACATTCCTCGGCTCTTTTATAGGCTTGTCATCACTTATCGATATTGTAACATTTTAAAGGTTCCTCACTTAACAAAGTTTCGATATTACGATCTACGATATGTCAATGTTCCAATATACCGATCTCTGGGATTTCAATATCCTCCAACCTCTGATACAGTCTGCTCCGATGTATCACACCTCTTATATTATGATATCACTGATATGCCGACCTCATAAATTCCAATGCACCGATACATTGATCTCTAAGGTTCTAATCTCCTGATGCACTGATATGCTAACCTTTGATCTCTGATGCACCAACATGTCGACCTGTGATCACTGAAGTGCATATATGCTCTGATCATCTAATGTGTGGATATTCTAACCTCCAATAACCGATGTGTCGATATGTTGATGTGTCAATCCTCGATATCCTGGACCTTCGATATTCTAGCCTTCTTATGACTTCAAGTCCCTTATAATTGACAAGCCATAAATTTTGATCCAGGAGCCCATTTTTGGACTTCCGCATATAATTGGAAATCTATTCTAGAGAAATTTCCAATGGAGATGGTTTAATGTAATTTTTTGAGCCCATCTTCTACCTTTAAGATGGCTCCAAACTCTTTTCCACTTTTCTATGCCTTGAATCTCTGAAAAATTGAAATCACAACCACCAAGGTGATCCCTTGCATGAAGTGTGCAACTGCCATGGACTTCCTCTTGGTCCATCACTGTAATCATTATTTTATGGCTTCTCCAAGAAGCCTATTACTATGATGATTCTCTACATGAAGCTTGCAGCTACCACGAAATTCCTCCTTGGCCATCACTACCAACATTTATTGCACCAAACATCCGAGCTATTTTGGTTGACATCAATGTCAACACTCTTGCCAACAGTTAGGAAATGCCAACTGCCCAACACATCTTCCCAACATAAATATGGTCATCAATGCCAACACACTTACAAATGCCTTCAATGGGCCACTAGCCATCCAGGCAATGTCAACTATCCAACAATCTCCCCCTTTGGTATTGATGGCAACACTCCATCCTTCTCTTCATATGATGGCCAAAACTCATGCTGCTTCCACACATCTCATTGCATGAGACACCAATTACTTGCTTTCTTTTACACAAGCCATCACAACTTCACTCTGCCTTTGACATCAATGGAAAGGGGCTACAAGCTCCCTTCTCTCCCCATGCAATCACTTGGCTGCGAAGACTAGAGTCTAGTTGTTGAGATGTGAATTCTGCTTTGCACACCTCTCTACCAAGACTATTGTTGTTTCTACTCCATAAATTGGGAATATTTGATATGCTCCCCCTGAACATATACTGCCTCTGATTTTAATGTCTCCGGTTTTGGACACCTTATGGCTGTTGGTTGAGCACTCTCTTCACTAATGCATATTTTGTATAAAAAATATTAATACCCATTAAACTACACATGGTATTGTTGTTGCTGCAAATATCAATTAACGATGATGCATTTTGGCTCACAGTTCTTTGTTGTTGTTGCTACTTCCGAGACTTTTCTCACATTCTTTAAGTATCTCCACTTCTCCCCTTGAGATCATATTCATACAATAGGGACTACTTTTCAACTAATATCAGTTTCTCCAAAGGAAATGATAGAATCGGAAAAATGTACCAAGAAAACTCTAATATTTATTTCTCAAAAAGAATTGTTCATTTGCACGCAAGGTTACTCAACATGAGCCCAACCCAACCAATTGACATAGTGATACCAATTGAGGGTTAAGGGACATGAAAATCTTACATCAATTGTGTTACATGAATAGAAGACTGTTATGCATAATCAAACTCGCAACTTAAATTAAATAAGGGTATTTCACCAAAGATGCAAACCTTTTATTTTCTCAGCAATCTCCCTTTCTGAGTTGCCCATTGCTTCCTGCTACTTCTTATCAAAGCAACTCCCCTTGAGCCAAATCTCCTTGATCTCCTGCAACAACTTTCTTGCCTCTTGCATGGGGACTGATCCCATGGACTTGACTTAACTGTGAGATTCATGTCATTCCACTTAACCCCATCGTGTTCCAACAACATAGATATTGTTATGTACTCCTCGTGTTGGTTTCACTCCTCCTTTTCAATGCAGATACATTCAAATAAATCAATTTATTCTTGTAATCAACAAGAAAACATGGTCATCCCTTCACAATCATATGTACCTTTCTGTTTGGTCCTTTTGGCTTCCTGCATCTAACTTATTCGACCTCCCTTGAGGCCATTCTCTTCCTTTAATGAAGAGAGACATAGGATCTACTCCCCCTGATCAGATCATCCTCCTTCTTCCTCCAGACCTTCAATGGTTGTTTCCTGACAGATGTTGGGTGTGGAGCCTGATTATCTTCCTTATTCAGAGGTATCATCGCATTTGACCCCATTTCATATTGTGGAAGCAACACCGCCCATTTATGTGTGCCACCAGGGGGGTCCATCAGGGGGCAATGCCCTCGAAGCTAAAAATAGATGTAAAATTGCCTTGTAAAATCTTGTAATTTCATAGTCAATATAGGCCATTCATTAGGCAAAAATATGACAGTAGAAATTATGTTTAATTTAGGGATTTTTTTCCCTAGAAAGCAACCCCTCGCTATATATGAGGGAATTGTATTGCATCGATGTAGATGTGTATTTTGTGTGAGAAAGAGAGATGAGATTGTGTGAGATCAAAGAGGGAATTATAGTGGATTTGTTGTAGGTTGTATCTCTTCATTTTGTTGGATAATATAAAAGGAAGGACCGGTTGTTTCTCCGTGGATGTAGCCCAAATTGTGTGAACCACATATATATGTGTCTCTCTTGTTTTATGAATTTTCTATGTTTATATTTCTACAATATTTTATGTGTTCCATTGCTCTGTAATATATAATTTGCTAACAACAGAAGAATTTTTATTCTCATTCTTGAAGCCACCTTTCTTGTGCCCAAATTTGCCACAATTTTAGCATTTGATTTGGCCTAAGAATGGGGCAGAGGAGTTACCTCTTTTGACAACGCTTTTGTCAAAACTCCTATCATGGCCAACATGCCTTCTCCTAGCCTTTTTATGCATTCTTGGGTTGCTCATACCCAACACATCTTGTATCCTTACTTGCCATCTACAGTCTATGGTTTTATGTCCAAAATTATTGCAACAAAAAAAAAACCCATAAAAAGGATTTTGTTGACAGAGGTTACCTTTTCTATGAAGACTATTATTGAGAAGAAAGGGTCCTCTACTAGCTCTTTATGTGCCTTCTATGAATATTTCCATTTCTTCCATGCACTCTTTCTTGTATCTACATTTCCCTCCTTCGCTGCACTTCCTGCTACTACTTCTTAGCCTTCTGTTGCTGCCTTTTCCTCTTTTGTTGTTACTGCTTTCCTTGTTATTGTTGTTATCCAACAACCTTTATTTCTTTGGTGTTGTTGGAATCTTGGTCTCCATTTACATGGTAAGTTGACCCTTCAACCTTCACAATCTTGGAGCTTGGTATCTCCTTGAAACCCAAACCAACCTTGATGAGAAGGAATATTTTCTCAACAAGAATCTCCTCCAAGGCCTTTTTGCTCCCCCCAAGCTTTTGATATTGAGACTACAATTTAAAAGATTTTGATTTCCTCTCAGTATTGAACTAACTTTACACAATATTATTTTTGAAAATTCCCCTTTCTCATGATGAGGGAAATTTTGGGAAAGTGCAATGTGTCACATGAAAATAAACTTTGACAATTTGATATGTGACTCATGAAAAAGGAAAGTTTACAGTGATACGATATGTCACAAGGAAATTTTTGGAAAGTCTGATGTACTATAAAGAAACAAATGTATCACGATGCCATAAATTGTGATAAAGGTAAGTTTGGAGCAATGTGGTATATCATGGCTAATGGAAGTTTAGGTGAGATATGGATTGTGTCTCAATGAAGGGAAATTTGATAATGGTTGATGTCTCACATGAAAATAACCTTTGATGCAATATGATATGTTGGAATAAACGAAAGTTTGGTTGGATATTCAATTTCGATGACCATAGTTGTTTTAGTTGTATTACACACTATGTTGTGATGATGGAAATTTTGAGAATGTGTGGAGTCTATCATGGAAAGAAACTTTGATGTCATGTCATATGTTGCAAAAAATGAAAAATTATTGCAATGTTATATGTTGTAGCCAAAGAAAGTTTACATTTGATATGGTGCAAACAAACAAAATTATGAAAGATGCAAACTTAGTGATTTTTGGATTAAGGAGTTCCAACCCAAATGAAAATATAAAGTATCATTCTCTTTGCAATTTTTAAGTAGTGTGCTATTGTGTGGTGTAATGTGTCATAGGGAGCAAAAATATGAGGAAATGAAATATATTGCAAAGGAATAAAAATTTATACTCTATGGCATGTCAAAACAAAGAAATGTTTCATGCAATAAGTGATAACTAAAAGTATTTTAGGTGCACTACACACATAGATGTCTTTATGTAGCCCTTTTAAAAAGTGTAATGCCTTTTATATATTGTATGAAACAAAAATTTGGTGTAGTGCATTGTGTCATAGAGATAGAAAGTGTGACGAGATGTTCAAAGCATTTTTTTTTATAGAAAATGACTATTTGTCGCAATGAAGAAAATTTTGACAAATTGCAAAGGGTCACACAAAAAAAGGAAATTTACATGATGTGAAATGTTGTGAGAAAGGAAAGTTTTAAGCAATTAAATATGTCATGATGTTACACAAAAGAAAACGCTTTCATTATATGGTATGTCACACGATATGAAACTTTTGTGCCATGCAATACATCAAAACTAAATAGAGTTTATAGTGATGTAAAATGTCAGAACAATAGAAAGTTTATTTTCATGAGTGACATGTTGCATGAAAAATTTGAATTCATAAAGGAACACAACACAAAGTTTCATGGTACACATATGAAAAAATCCTATTGAACTAACATATAGCACCGAAATCCTAAAATAGGTGTGATACACATGAAACCAAAGGTCATTTTAGTTCGATGTGTGTAAGTCGAAAAGTTCTTTAAAAACAACTACATAAAATACAAAAATTATTTTAAGTAATCGACATAAGATAAAGATGTAACACAAAATATTTTTAAAAATTTAATAGATAATGTATTGCACTAAAATTTACTTTGGTCATGACACAATGTTTCACATTTAATATTAATTTGGTATGATATATCATGTCTTTTTTTTCATATATAAAATAATTCTATTTCAGTACCAAAAAAATGATACATCGGGACCAAAGGCCTAACGATGGTCATGAAAAAAGTACATGTAACAAACCCAGGTTAAAAGTTCATGTAACAAAAGTTAATAAAGGAAAAATAAGACCACAGTTAAGGGAATTTTATTTTAAGCTAGATGTTTGGAAAAATATCTTATTATGCATCACTTTATGTGTTTATGGCTAAGGGGAAATTTGGCAAAGGCAATGGCTAAGGCTTTGAAAAGGAAAAAATATATTTTTGGAATTTTATTTACAAAAATAAGGGAAATTAGAAGAAAAGGGATGTGAAGAGCACTGGTTTCATGTGAGGAGGAAAATTAAGGAAAATATTGGAAAATTGAAGAAATTAGAGGAATCATTAATAAAAATACATTGGAGCATCAATTGGTAGATTTTTTTATTAGTTCAGTTTTGAAATTAGTCTCATAGAATAGAAGAGCACCAAGAGGAGAAGGAAAGCAAGAAATAAAAGGAAGAAAAAAGAAAGCAAAGGAAGGACAAGGAAAGCAAAGGAACTTAAGGATCAAGCAATGAAAAGTTGGATCAAGCAACTTCAACAGGAGTACATGTAGGTAACAAGTTGCATGTATGATTTCCTAGTTGCTTTTGACATCCATGGTATGTGCATGTTGGAATTTGGTTATTTTGTTTTCATTGGCATGGATTTTTCCAGGTTTCGAAAGTGGATTTTAGCCTAGCCTTGCCATTTCTGGATAACCATGGTGTGATAGGACTTTTCTCGGTTGGAGATTTGGATTGCTGAAATATTTTATATCCAGGTAAGATGTTCTCAATAAAATTACCAAAGGCCTAGAAATCCTTGAACAGTAATGTTGGGATACATGGTAAAGCCTGAAAGTGGAGACAAGAAAATTCCTCAAGGTATTGGAGAAGAAATTCTAAGGAATCCAAGCTTGGTTTGGTTTTGTGATCTCAACACCGGTTTAAGTGAGGTCACATATGATGAAGGTGGAGGTGGTTTAACCTATGGATTAGCTTGGTTTTTTATGGATTAGTTTATCCCATGAGATCCCACATCCATGCTTCGAATATGGCACGGGGGTGATTAGCTAAAAGAAAGATCTTCTTTAGCCAATCTATGGTCGAGTGGTTGGTGGAAGTCCCGAACCTGGTTGGCTTTTTCCTATGTTTAATAAAAGCTAAGTTTCCCTTGATTTTGATGAGTAAATGCACTTGTTATTATGTGGATTTAATGGTTGTTCACTCATTGTTATTTATCTGGTCATATTTTGGTTATATGCATGGTTATATGACAGTTCTCACTCATGGATCTTTTCATGTTTTTATTTGAAACTGAATGAGTAATGAATGCAAGGACTAATTGGAGTTATAATCACTAATGTGAGAAGGCAGTGACCCTTATTGTTAAACCTCAAATAATTTTTCAATCGTTTTGTTCATACTTGCATTCATGACCTATAGGTTTCATATTAACCAAATCTTTGGCGGAATGTCAGTCTTGATTGGACTATGGTAGGTCAATTCTCTGATCAAGTTTGTTATAAAAATCATTTTCTTCATATCTGTTATAAGTTTTGAAAGTTTGATAGAGTTCTGGGTAGAGGTAAAGCCCCGACCTTGGAAAATAGCCTTCAATATTGCAGTCACTGGCATAACACTAGTAGAAAAAGGCTACAGTCGCACTCAATTAGGCTCATACGAGTGACTTTGGAATCTTAGTCACTTGGAGGACTTGGAAAGGGAGCAAGTGGGGCTCTAGTTCAGTGAAAAGGTGACTTGTCTCAAGGACACGGGTCCATGAAGGGTGGGTCAACCCTTGGTGGCCCTCTGACATCAAGAAGAGGTCAATAAGGTCTAGTGGTGTCAAATCCATTTCCTTAAGGTCATCTAGGAGGTTAAGTCTTATCATAGTAGCCCCTCGGCTCATGTTTACCCCCAGTGAGATGGTGAAAGTGGGTAGATATAAGAGGAGTCGATTACAAGGTGGTATGAAAGTAGGTTGTGCACTCTTTAGGTGAAGTCTTATGTTGTCAAGGTTATGGTTGTCATGCGTGGGGATATGGTATTCATTTCGTATGGTCATTCATGATATTGTTATGTTGTTATGTTGATGAGTTGAAATGATTATATGGATATGCTTTTGATTATACATGCGCATGTTAATGTGGATTGATCTAGCAGATGAGATAAGCCTCCACTAGACATCACTAAGGTATGGATTTGGTTTTGGTATTTATTTGTTTTATCTATCATGGTACACTTGCAGGAAGAATAGAATCAAATATGACGAGAAAAATGGTAGACTAAAGTTCATGCGACTCTCCCTACAGATCAATTAGGTAGCAAGGAGAAGAGTATTCTCCTGGTATAAAAGATACATTTAGGAGCTTAATGGCAAAGATTAGAAAAAGAAGATAATGAAACGTTGGTTGAGGCTCAGGGAAGACTTGCAAGGGCTCATAAGAAGCTGGTAGAGGTTAATGCAACAATTCTTCGGAGCTTGTTAGAGTTCCGGAGATAGGGATAGTTGAGGACCAGTCAAGAGAAGGAAGAGAAATATAATGGAGCCTATGGTAGCATGTCTAGGTCCGGATACAAGTTGTATAGAGGGGACACATTCAGAGGTGGAAAACCTTTGGATACATCTGCTAAGAGGAATTGTATGTATGGGAATTATTCTAGTTCCTCATCCAGGAGAAATTATCACAGTCATAAATGTCATCATCCTTATTAGAGGGGTGAGTATTTAATTGAAGATTTCAAGAAAGTAAAGCCTCCTACATTTGATGGAGAGATGAAGAAGGAAAAATGTGTAAAGCCATGGTTGCTTCGAATGATGAAATTATTCAGATTTCATAGCTACTCAGAGAACATGAAAGCCAAGATAGCCATCTTTAGTCTTAAAGGGAAAGCATATATTTCATGGGAATATTTGACGAATGTCAAGGGAATTAAGGAAGAAGAGTTCATTTGAGAGGAGTTCAAGAGACTCTTCAAGAAGAAGTACTTTTCAGAGAGGTACTATGATGATAGAGATAAGGAGTTTTATGAGCTACAGATGGGTTCTATGATAGACAATGAGTATATCAGCAAGTTCCTGAAGCTATTGAGGTATGTTCCTTATCTCAAGTATGAGAAGGCTAATATTTATAGGTTCATCAGTGGGTTCCCAACAACATATAGAGACCAAATTAATTTTGATGAACCTAGATCGCTAGAGGAAGCCATTCAAAAATTGAAGAGCAAAGTTGAGCCTAAACGTGACTTGAAGGGAAATGAGAAAGTTAAAGGGAAGTGGCCATCGAAGCAAGAATGACCTCAAGATGCAGGTGAGAAAGAAAATGTGGTTCCTTATAATAAGTTCAATACAATTGAGAAGGGGCATGGGTCATAGCCTGGAGAGCAGCCCACTAGAGATGATGGTAGAGGACCATTGCAGTGTTGGATATGTGGAAAAGATCATTGTAAGAAGGATTTTCCATTATGCCAGGGAGGTAGGACTTAGATATATAGTTCTCAGGAGGTGCAAAAAGTTGGGGATGTTGGTCATAGTATTCCTTAGATCTATGCAGTTGTGGACAGAAAGCAAGAAAATCACCAGGTATCCATTATTGAGATGGAAGGTAAGCTCTGTGGTTGAGTTATTTCTATTTTGATTTATCCTAGATCTATTTATAGCTATTTTAATCCTGACCTGGTGGATAAGTGTGGCTTGATAAAAGAAGTGCATGTAGAGTCTTGGTTGGTGCAGTTGGATACATGTATTAAGAAGTGAGTGCATAACTGGGTAAGAGCTTCTGCATTTGAGTTAAATGGTATGCCTATAATAGTACATATGAATGTACTTCCATTGGTATCATATAGTATGATTTTGGGTATGGATTGGTTGTATCTTCACAGGACCAAAGTAAATTGTTATGACAGGCTATTGAGTGCCTGAATGATTATGGGGAAAAGAGAATCTTGCAAGGAAAGAAGAAGCCTAGATCAGTGAGGATGGTCACAACTATGTAGGCTAGGTGTAGTTGCAGGAAATGGCGTGTAATATTTGCAGTTCATATTTCTAGTGACAAGGGTAAGGATGTTGAGGATGCATAAATATTCAAGAGGTACTATGTACTACAGTAGTTTCAGGATGTGTTTCCAGCAGAGATGCCATAGTTGGCTCCCCATAAGGAAGTGATTTTTCTATTGAGTTGGTACTGGGGGCAACACCAACATCAAAAGCAACTTATAGGATGACCACACTAGATTTAGTAGAGTTGAAGTTGCAGTTGAAGGAAATTCTTTATGATGGATACATTACGAAAAGTGTATTTCTTTGGAGTGCACCAATATTGTCCATGAAGTAGAAGGATAGTACCCTTAGGTTATGCATTGATTACAGGAAATTAAACAAGGTTTATGATCAAGAACATAGACCTATTTATGCACACTGGTGACTTGTTTGATTAGTTGAAGGAAGCAACACTGTTATCAAAGATTGACTTGAGGTCAGGATACCATTAGGTACACATCAAAGAAGAGGACATCTATAAGACTTCCTTCAGGACCAGGTATGGGAATTATGAGTTTGTTGTAGTTCCTTTCGGTTTAATAATGATCCAACTACTTTTATATGATTTATGAATAATGTGTTGCATCCTTATCTCGACAAGTTTATTATTGTATTCATTAATGAAATCCTAATCTATTCTAAGAATGAGGAAGAGCATGCTAATCATTTAGCAACAATGTTGAGGTTGCTAAGAGAACATCAATTGTATGCCAATCTTAGAAAGTGCATTTTGTTTTAGACAAAGGTGCACTACTTAGTACATGTTTTCCCCAAGTAAGGCATAGAAGTAGATCCAGAAAAGGTAAGAGTTATTATGGAGTGGGCCACTCCTAGCAATGTTGATGAAGCCAGATCATTCATGGGGTTAGTAGGTTACCATAAGAGGTTCACGAGGAATGTCTCACACATTTCCTACCCTATTACATCATTACGAAGGAAAGGTAAGAAGTTTGAATGGAAAGAGGAGTGTGTAGCTAGTTTTGAATAGTTAAAGTAGTTGTTGATGAATGCTCTAGTGTTAAATATTTCGGATCCAGATAAAGAGTTCGTAGTGTGCACAAATTCTTGTAAGAGAGGGCTTGGTGGAATCCTTATCCAGGAGGGACAAGTGATATGCTATGAGTCTAGGAAAATCAATGAGAACGAGAATGATTATCCAACTCATGATCTTGAGTTGGCGCTTATTATTCATGCCTTGAAGATGTGTAGACACTATCTTCTTGGAAGGAGGTTTGTGTTGATGAGCAATCACAGTGGATTGAGATATCTATTTTACCAACCAAATCTGAATGCTAGGTAAGCTAGATGGTTGGACATAATTATTGATTTTGAATTCAAGATCAAATACATCAAAGGTCAGGAGAACAATGTTGCAGATGCTCTTAGCAAGAAAGTGTAGTTGAACCATGTTGCAGTAGTGAGCTCATATGGGGAAAATTTATAGGATCAAATCCTACAGGTAGGACAGCAAGATGACAATTACATGGAACTTATGCACAGGTTATAATAGGGTACAAGTGATCAGGATATGGACTATTGTCTCATGACAGATGGCTTGGTGAGATGACAGGACAAGATTTATGTGCTAGATGATAATGAACTCAAGAACCTTATCTTGAGGGAATTTCATGTAAAGCCATATCCAGGTCACCCATGATACTAGAAGACATTGACAATAGTGAAGAAGTTCTACTATTGGTCGAATCTAAGGAAGGAAGTGGAAGAATTCGTGGCTAGATGTTTGGATTGTCATGAGGTGAAAGCAGAATGTAAGCATCCAAGTGGATTTCCTCAGCCTATTCTGATTCGTTAATGGAAATGGGAGGTCATTTCCATATATTTCATTACAGGTCTTCCGAGGACATCAAGGCAACATGATTCTATCATGGATGTGGTAGAAAGAGTGAGCAAGGTAGCTCACTTCATTCCAATAAAGACTACCTATCAACTAGTAAGGTATCATAGGTCTTCATTAGGGTGATAATGAGATTGCATGGTGTTCCGAAGAAGATTACGTCAGGCAAGGATGCCAAGTTCACTTCCAAGTTTGAGAAGGATTTGTTTCCAGGATTTGGGATACATTTGGCCTTTCGTAGAGCTTATCATCCATAGATAGATGGTTTTACAAAGAGGGCCAGCAGGATACAAGGGGATATGCAGAGGATATGGGATGCGTAGCTTCCATTGGTTTTTTTTCTTATAATAACGATTATCAGGATTCATTGAGGATGAGTCCATTTGAGGCATTGTATGGGTGGAATTGTAACATTCCCATCAGTTGGAGTGATCCAATGAATAGGGTACTAATTTGACTAGACATGTTGGCAGGCATGGAACAAGAAATCCAAGTTATAAGGAAGAATCTAAAGGCAGCAGGGGATAAGAAAAAGAGTTATGCAAACTGGAACGGGGAATTTAAGGAGCTTTAGGTTGGGGAGCATGTGTATTTGTGCATCAAGCCCAAGAAGAGCTGCTTGAGGATTGGATCATGTGCCAAGTTGGCACCACGATATTAAAGGCCTTTTGAGATCCTTGAGAGGATTGAAACAATGGCCTACAAACTTGCACTACCTCTGACAGTGAAATTCCACGATGCTTTTCGTGTTTCATTTCTTAAAAGATATGTAAAGGATGTTGAACACATTATTGATTGGTCTATATTGCAGGTGGAGCAAGAGGAGAATTCCATCTGGAACCTCAACGCATATTGCAGTGGAAACATCTTATGATCCAGATAAAAGTAATCAAGCAAGTTCAAGTACAATGGAAGCACTTTGGGCCCGATGAAGCTACATGGGAGATGGTTGATTAGATGTGGGTTATGTATCCTTAATTTTTTTTTGATGGAAGCAAATGAGTTATTGGTATTATACATATTTATATATGGTTTCTATTGTAATTACCACCATGAGTTGTGTTTTAAAGCTCCAATAAGCAGTATGTTTGTCATGTTGTCATGTTTTTCATGATGGTTTTTCTTTGAGAAAGTTGTTATTGTAAATACTATAATGAGTTGGGTTGTAAAGCTCCATGGGTGTCATAAAAAATTGAGGATGGTGTTCCCCTAAGGGGGACGGTTCTATAACACACCTAGGTGAAAAGTTCATGTAATAAAAGTTAATAAAGGAAAAATAAGACCACGATTAAGGGACACTTATTCCAATTTGGAGGTTGGGAAAAATATCCTAGTGGGCATCACTTGATGTGTTTATGGCTAAAGGAAAAATTGGAAAAGTCAATGGCTAAGGATTTGAAAAGGAAAAAATGTATACTTGGCATTTTATTTATGAAAATAAAGAAAATTAGGAGAAAAAGGAGGTGAAAGGTCACAGGTTGCATGTGAGGAGAAAAATGAAGCAAAATAAGGGAAAATTGAATAAATTAAACCCATCATTAATAAAAGTACATCAGAGAATAATTTGGTAGATTTTTTATTAGTTCAGTTTTGGAATTAGTCTCAGAGAGGAGTCGAGCACCAAGAGGAGAAACAAAAAAGGCAAGAAAAGGAAGGACAATAAAATAAAAGGAAGGATAAGGAAAGCATAGATCAAAGAAAATTTGGATCAAGCAACTTCAGTAGAAATACTTGCAAGTAACAGGTTGCATGTATGATTTCCTATTTGGTTTTGACATGCATGGTATGTGCATGTTGGTATTTAGTCTTGTTTCTATCATTGGCATAGATTTTGCTGGGTTTCGACAATGGATTTTAGCCTAGCCTTGCCATTTTAGGATAGTCATGGTGTTATGGTACCTTTATTAGTTGGAGCTTTAGATTATCAAAAGACTTTGGATTTGGGTGAGGCGGTCTCAGGAAAATTCCCAAAGGCCTAGAAATACCTTTACCGCTAATGGGGATACACAATAAATCCTAAGGGCGGGGACGAGAAAATTCCTCAAGGTATTGGAGAAGAAGTTTTGAGGCATCCAAGCTTATTTTGGTTTTGTGATCTCAATACCAATTTAGGTGAGGTCACAGTATGATTAGGGTGGATGTCTTTTAACCTCTAGATTCCCTTGGTTGTTTATGGATTGGTTTATCCCATGAGATCCCACATTCATTCTTGGAATATGAAACAGTGGTGATTGGATGAAAGAAAGATTTGGTTCAGCCAATCTATGGTCAGGTGGTTTCTGGAAGTCCCAAACCTGGTTTTTTCCTATGTTTAATAAGAGTTAATTCTCCCATTCTTTTGATGAGTAAATGCACTTGTTATTATGTGGCTTTAATGGCTATTCTCTCATTGTTATTTATCTAGTTATATGTTGGTTATAAGGATGGTTATATGGTTGTCCTCATTCATGAAGCGTTTCATGTTTTAGTTTGGAACTGAATGAAAAACAAATGCAAGACCTAATTGGTGTAGTAACAGCTAATGTGAGAAGGCAGTGACCCTTCTTGTTAAACCTTAGATAAATTTTCAATCCTTTTGTTCACACTTGCATTCATGACTTGTAGGTTGCATACTTACCAATTGTTTGACATAATTTCAGTCATGATTGGACCAAGGTAGGTTAATTATTTGATCAAGTTTGTTATCAAAAGCATTGTCTTCGTATCTGTTATGAGTTTTGAAAGTTTCATAGAGTTATGGGAAGAGGTTAAGCCCCATCCCTCGAAAATAACCTTAAATCTCATAGTCACTAGCATAACACTTGTAGAAAAAGGATACAATCACACTCAAGCAGTCTCATGCGAGCGACTCGGGGAATCTTAGTCACTTGGAGGGCTTGGCAAGGGAGCAAATGGGGCTCTAGTTTAGAAAAAAGGTGAGTTGTGTCAAGGATAAAGGTCCAGGAAGGGTGGGTCAGCCCTTGGGGGCCCTCTAGCATCAAGAAGAGGTCAGTGAGGTCTAGTTGTGTTGACTCCATTTACTTAAGGTCATCTAGGAGGTTGAGTCTTATCATAGTAGCCCTTGAGCTCATTTTTACCTCGGGTAAGGCCATTAAAGTGGGTAGATATGAGAGAAGGCGGTTACATTACATTACTTATAGCAAAATCATCGCCTTGATTCCTAAACAGTTGCTCGGAGAAATATAAAGAAATACAGTGATATCCAAACTATCAAATTGGACCACCACCATCACTAATAGAGAAAGTAATAGAGAAAAACAGAGAGTGTCAAAAAGAGCCATAGACTTCCAAAACAACAATCATAATCATGCCCATAATTCTTGTACCTAAATAACATAAAGACCAACAAAAGAGGAAACAACCATCACCATCTGACAAATCCCCATGAAATCCATAACATCAAACCTTAGAGCAAAAGAAAACATGCCATATAAACTATGAAACTGACTAAACAAAGGCCAACCTGTGTGCCCAAAAATTCGGCACCAAACACCAAGAAGACAACCAACCACAAAGGAAAGGGTTTTCACCTTAAACCATCATCAAAGAGCAAAAATGATAGAAAAACCTGCACACAGTGTCACGCGTAACCACAAGACGCCACTTATTTCCATAGGAGAATAAAAAAACATTCAATGCCATAAACACTTGTCACTACAAAAATCAAAACTAGAAAAATGTATGACATGCTTAGTCCACCATGAAAATCATAGGATATGGAGATGAAGAACTAGAAAACGGTGTATCGGTTGGGTATACAGGTAAGTGAAAGAGAAACCCTAAGGCCAAATCTGACACTAGATTCTTCTCCACCCAACTAACGTGAGCATCAATATCATTGATTTTAAATCTGATGTTCCTTAGAATTCTCTTGATGTCCTCCAAACTAGACAAAATATTTTAATTGTGAACTTGTTTGTCCTTAAAAACTAAGCATAATAGAGTATCCAATTGTTGATGCATAAAGGGTGAATGTAATAAAGACAATTGTATTTTGCAGAATTTTCTAGGACTAGCAACCCATTTCAAGCCATCACCCACAACATCTGAATCAGAGAAGTATGGACACTCCCCCAAGTCTTTACATTCCAACAATAGTATTTCTTTGTGTACCTCTAAAGGTACCATATCAAAATATGAGGCAACTGAGTCACCATCATAAGTGTGACCACATTTAAGTCCCACATACCCAGCTCCATCCCTATGACTCACCATAGGCTGACAGGGAGGCATGGTTTTCAAGATCAAAGTGAAAGAGAGATGACTAGTTAATGAGCCACGACTAAAAAAACAAACCAAAGGATGATCTAATGCCCCGATTAAGCCCGACTGAAACATAATAAGTTCATCCCCCATAGTAACAAGGGACCAAATTAAAGGGTCAAGTGCAACTCACTATACTAGAGGGGCATACAGTCCAATAACACACACCACCAATACAATACCACGAGATAAGTTAAACAACCCCAAAGACCTAATTGTGTATACTCAAGTCAACATACCCTAAACCATAGAGAAGAGAAGACACACAAATGAAGAAGAACCAAAAATTTGATAAATTGGTAAACAACACCCCAATTCACCTACACAAGATGCAACAAAGGAGTAGCATCCCAATTCACCGATGCCATATGCAATAAAGGAGTAGCACCTTCATTCACAGACACCAAATGTAATAAAGGAGTAGCACCCCAATTCACCAACACCAAGCACAACAATGGAGTATATAAGTGATGACAACTTAAAAACCAGATAGAATAACAAACTTTTACCCAACCCTGGGAAGTGTAGACTTCAAAGCCTCAGTGAAAAAGTACCAAGATACCAATACCCATATACTAACACTAGGCATGAGTATGAAATACCTGAAAAAGAAGTGTTTGAAAATGGTGAATTTGAAAGAACGACGACCAACTCAAAAACAGGCCCTTACGCCATGGTGTGCAAGAACAATACAAAATACAGGGACATGCATGTTGCACCACCATTAAAATAAATTAAGAAGGGAAAACCTCTATACCACTAGGAACCAACACCATGACAAACAAGCTAAGACGATTATACCAAAAAGCATAACCGATGCAACTCACGAAAACACCATAAAACAATAGACGAGAGGGTGAAGGTTGCACCTCACCTCCACTGCAAAAAACATCATAATTCCTCCGCCACCCCACACGCATTCATTTAAAACAAAAGGATCAGGTGTAAAGCCTAAATCCACCCTCCTCCATTGTGCTACACCATTCCAAACAACAAACATATGTACACATCCATTTCACTTTCCAAGTGAATACTAAATGCCACCCCATGAGAAAGTCATGGTATATCATGACACTTCTTATCTATACAACACATTACACTTTCTCAAACATTAAAATTCCTAAAATTTTCTCATTAACAAATAATTATTGATTATTAATCCTATTAATTTTTATTAAAAATTATATATTTGTTAATTTTATTAAAATTTAACCATTCTTCAACCTCCACATGACATCTAGTACCATTTTACACATGCACCATGTTAATATCCTTCTAGTGTTCATTCAACATATGTAAGTTGAAAATTCTTTTTTTTTTCTAAATTAAGCTAATTCTATTACTGAAAAAATATTGTACACTGAGGCCGTAGCCTGTGCATATCCATGCCTGAGAGTTGGCAAAAAAAACAACAGAAATAGAGTCCAGTCTACCCAAAAAGGGAAACCAGTCCAAATCAAAAAACGAGTGCATAGTTATCTTGTTTCCCATGCATGGGAAACCAGCAATTGCACATAATTGTTTAGCAATTTTTTCGAAGTTAAACAAAAACCATCCAGGGAATCTGAAACTATCAGATTTTCCTAAACCCCATTAACAAAGCTAGAAAGAAAAATACCACTGAAAAACCTGAGAAGAAGCAAACACGTGGTAAGCATGTGGCGGACCACGTGGTGAACATGTGGCAAGCGAAGTGGCTGACTAAGAGCGAGGTGGAGGCAACGAGTGTTCCTCCACAATGAAGCACCTGTACTCGTCCATGTCGACATCTCCATGGTGGAAAGCCTATGTGTCGTTAGGTTGTTGCGCCGGTTGTTCTTCCTCAATGAAACATCTATAAGGATCTGCCTCTTCGTCTGCCTTCTAGTCCTGGTGCACCTCCTTCCCTGGTTGTCCCATTCCCTTCTCACTTTTCCACATCCTTGCGCCTTGAGTGCTCATCTGAGCCATGTCCAAAGCAGCTCTGTTGTGGCCACCACAGACAGTGGCCAGCTCCTTAATTATGCTGGTTTGGCCACCACCTGCAACTGTCTGTCCCTCAATTGAAAATTCTGTCTCATGAAAGTTAATGGAGATAGTGGCAATAATGAGGGACCTTTTCATGGAAGAGCGGAAGGTGAATTGGGCGGTCTAGAGATGCGTTTGAGGATTTGAGAGAGTAGCCCTGGGGGCAAAGTAGGAGTGGATGGACTACCGCTGGGAGGTGAGGCAGGGAGCATTGGATGGTGGCTGTGAGGTTGAGAGTGGCCTTTGCCTCTGCCACTGCAGGTGTTTGGGTAGCCCTCTGTAACTTGTTGGGCCAGAGAGGAGGTGGATTCAGAGACCCGGGAAGGTGGGGGACGAGCCAAGCTTCCTCTGCTTCCGCCCTGGCGACTGCGCATACGATGATGCGTTCTCGTCATGTTGGCTCCAGAAATTTGTGAATTTCTTCTAGAATTGGGCTCAGGGTAATGCAGAGGCTCAGAGAGATTTATGGGCGAATCTGAGGAGGGACTGGCTACAGAGGTCAAGTGGAAGACGGAATGACAGGCCAGGCTCTGGGAGAAGTGAATTCCTGGGCCGAATTCAATATAGCAGAGGAGATGGCAATGCCTTCCAGTGGAAGTTCGATGGCTAGGAGCAGCAGCAGCTTGAGGGCAGAGGCATTGCAGTGGCATAGGATGATGAACAGGTGCAATGGTAATGGCATCGCTGGTATTCATTTTTGCGCGGAGCCAAGGTTAGTAGTTGCAGTCATGTTGGAGACGGCATCCCCTTAATTGTCATTTATGGCGGTGATTAATGTCATGTTTAGACCAATGTGCTGGATTACAGAGGGCCATATGATTTAGCCACCTGCCATTCCATTCGGTCGCCACCGAATTATCTCTACTAAGCACCCGCATCCGGGGTAAGTTGAAAATTCTTAATGAACATGGTGATTAAGATATGGTAATAAAAATTATCCTATTATAGGGCATACTACATGATGTGGAGTCATGCAGATATCGTTTGATTTAAATATATATATCTAATAATTAAGATATATGTATATTTATTGATTTTTATTAAAAAAAATAATTGAAAATACTTTAAATGAAGAAAATTAATAGAAAATGTGCAATTGAAAAAGGTATAAGATTAAAAACATGTTAAATTGAATTGATGTGGCCTATTATATATGGAGTTGTTTCTAGTGTAATTTAAAATTTGAGGCTAAATTTTGATTTGTGTTATTTAAACTGGGTTTTTCACTGCATATTTGCAATCAGCACCCTGAAAAACCCTAGCACACTTTGATTGTGCAGGGATTACCCATCAAACTTTTGATTTCAATAAATTGCTGCTGGATTTTAGAGAAATTTAACGAGAAAAACTTCCAAAATTCACACTAAAGACAACTCCATTCTATATAGACATAGGACTAAATCCTAATACTGTGATTAATGCGAATAACATCATCTATATTATGGATCACAAAAGTCTCAGAGCTAACGTGACTAAAATCATGTTACATACATTAATATTTCATTATTATTTTTCAAACTTAGTTTTAAGTTGAGTATAAATGACTCTTTCTATATTTTTTTGGGCATAATATATAAAGTAATTATACGAATTTAAGTATCCATTTATAATAAATATTAAAATATTTATTATATAGTATAATATGGGGTATATAGAACATTTTTAATTATATAGATTTATTTTTATTTTATTATAGAAATTTTAATTTGTAAATATGTTTCATTATAATATAAACACAGGTTTAAAAAACCATAACTCATTTCAAGTGATACTTATTCATGTGACATTTTTTCAAATTAATTAATTTAATTTATAAGGTTTAAATAACTCCTACCTTTTTATGTGTATATATTATTATATTTCTATCATCTACTACTAATTATTAATAATTCAATTAATTTTTTCAAAATAATATTAGTAGGTCCGATAGACCAATTTGGTCTGAGTGGACGTTAACCACCATCATCATCATCATCATTCTAAAATATAATTTTCTAAAATTATTTCACTGTGATTTATACAATAACAAAAATATAAATATAAATATTTACCAAAATTAATATCCACCCAAATTTTTGTACAAAATTTAAATATCGATTGAAATACAAGGCATGCGTTAGAAGATAAATCAAATTTAAAACCTCAACAAGAACCCCACATTTATCAAAAAAATATTTTCCAATGGTAAGCGTCCACTACAACATAGCCCACATGGCCCTATAGACTAATTCACACGCCATTTCTTGATTCCAATCACCTCTAATTGCCAAATACAACCCACTCCTTTCCACTTCCGAGTCCGACGTCCTTTCCACTTCCAGGGTACCGTTGATAAGCACTTGAAGCTCTACCAACACTCTATTTCCTTCACAAACGTGTATTTAGTGAATCACCCCTTCTCACAATAAGACAACGGAGTCACATATGAAAGTTGCAGGAAATTCCATCATTTTTTTCCACTAAATCCCATTCCACACCTACAAAACGAAGAAATAAATAGCGGAACGAAGAAATAAATAGCGGGCGAGGCAATTGAGAAAGCCATCTAGGTCTTATGTTATTTCATTTTCTATATTCCCTATCCTCACCTGGACCTCTACTATCCCACTCATTCTTTCTCTGGCTTCCTCTTCGCTATGGCGCGATCTGTAATATCAAGATTCATTGCATTTGTCCTCATCTTCTTCATTGCCGGGGTTCGAATTGAGGAAGTTCATAATTCGTCTAGTGACTTATGTTTTTCTAAATCTTCATATTGAAATTTAAAAATTAATTCGAAACCCCATTTTGTTGGTGCGAAGGATCAGAGGACGAGAGAAAGTTTGAGTACAAAGAGGGTCCCAAGGGGCCTCAAAACTAAACTAGTGAAAGTTTAATGAAAAATGTTGGCCCTGCGAACACGGGATGCAGTAGTCTCCCATTGATTTGGTGAAGAGCAACGCCACATTTTGTGAGGAGCTCCGCGCGCTACACAAAAGTTATCACTCTGCCCTTGCAAACGTGGTCAACAGGGCCACTAGTAATGAAATTTTTTTATAAGAATATATTATAAATATTTTTTGAATTAACAATATATTTAATATGTAAATGTAATAGGTTTATAAATAAAGTGGCATAGTTAGCATTTCTTGCTTTTTAGTTTAATAATTGAATTTTGAAATGTATGAACTAATTCTTGTATTTGAACAAAGTTACTTTGTAGATATTCTTACTTAAATTTTGTATTTTTAAATTAGAGTAAGAAACAAATAAGACATACATGAATGAATGAATAAAGTATTTTTTAGTAGCCATAAAATAGTGCTAATGACATGAGACTTAGTTCTTGAATGTTGAAACCAAAATTCTAGTACCATACTTCCAAACAAAAAAATGTTTCCACCAAGAGTGCTAAAAAAATATTTGATATCAAAAGTTGAAACCAAAATTCTACAACCATACTTCCAAACCAAAAGTAGTGAAAACAATATTGTTATCTTACATTGGAAATCTACTAACTAAAACTGCTAACATATACATATATATAACCTCTCATCAAATTCTATTTTTATGCTATATTACATTTGTACTAATACATATGAATATGGTTGAATTTAGGCTTCTGTGATCTTCATTCATCACATCATACTTCATTTGAGTTTCGAACCAACAAGTGTGGTTCATAAACATCACAAATATAAACTTGTAATCTCTCTCTCTCTCTCTCTCTCTCTCTCTCTCTCTCTCTATATATATATATATATATATATATAATATATATATATATAACCTCTCATCAAATTCTATTTTTACACTATATTACATTTGTACAAATACATATGAATATGCTCAAGATAAACATCATGAATATATATGAATATACTACATATGAACAAAAATAAACATCACAAATATAAATTGTTAACATATACATATTTATAACCTCTCATCAAATTTTATTTTTAGACTATATTACATTTGTACGAATACATATAAATATGCTCAAGATAAACATCATAAATATATATGAATATACTGAATATGAACAAAAAGTATATGTTCTACGCAAGTGAAACGAACACTCAAGTAGAGATTTTTATCAAACACAATAAACGAACTAATAAATTAAGAAAATATTGAGGTTGTAATGTTTTATGTAACAAAGACACAATTACATTATTAACTTTATGTCATGTAATTTTCAACAAAATTATGATATATATTTTTTTAATAATGTGTTTTTGAATGCATAATAATTTAAAGATATTTCAATTAATTTTTATTTGATTTTAGGCAAAATTCACTAGTGACGATGTGACCATGACTTACATAACTAGATTCCAGTGTATTGTAAAAAATATAAAAAAATTACATTTACATTAATTACCTTATGAAATTTTCAAATGAATAAAATATTTGGCAAAATTGATATTAAAAATGTCATTTAAACAATATAAAATTATAATTTAACTAACAATTATATCAAAGACTTTGAAAATAAATATAATTAAAATATTTCTCGATGAAAAATGGATATTTGAAGAACCAATAGATTAAAAATTATGTAGTCTAAGTATGCAAAATAATAATTTAGCTAACTATTATATTTTTTAATATTTTTTATATTTCTCAAAATGAAATGTATATACATTTCATTTTGAGAAAATATAAAAATCATTTTATATATATATATATATAATATATATATATATATATATATATATATTTCTTCTTCTGAATTTTTCTACTCTTATATTGATACAAAATATTTTTACACCAAGGCCATGGCCTTCAGAAAGCTAGCCCAAAGATGCGGCGTGTTTACATAGCATAGCTAAACCTTGCCCAAAAAAACCAGCTAGGTGTTGCCCTGAAGGACTGCTGGGAACCTAACCATGACTAATACAAAAAAATCATGAAGCTCCCATTATCGTGCTTAAAACTAAAAATTGAACAGAGACAATTCAGAAACCATAACACGATGACTGGACTATGACAAGTAAACCGAGAAGCACTGCCAAGAACAAAAACTAAGGACAAACTTTAGAAACAACTGAGACTGAAATCAAGACCAAAAAACATAGACTAGCAAAGTGCTGCCCTCGCAGGGGAAACCGACGATTAGAGCTGGTGCGCATATCATGACGGTAAAATAGGTAATAAATGAGCACCCTCGAGCATACAGTGCTTCAAAAAACCATTGAGCGCAGACCTGCTTAAACGTCATGAGAGGTGAAAGGCTGCTCTTCAATGATGCGACATCCATATTTGTAGTCATCTTTGTCCTCAGAGGGGTGGCCCTCTTTGCTTGTCGAGCCGTCACCAGTAGGGACACTCGGGCTCGCCTGATCATCCATGACTTGGGATGCCATGCATTTACTAGAACCTGAGGCCTTGCTCTGCTTGTAATCCATTTGAGTGGTACCATATCTGTCTTCCAACAGTGTTTCCCTAGTCACCCCAGGGGTAACAGCTTCCTAACCAACAGAGATCTCGCTAAGCTCTATGGTAAGAGAGGCCATGAAGGAGAAATTGCCATGAGTGCAGGGGAACTGGAGTCGAGCAGTATTAGTAGCAAAATTGAAAGAGTTTGATGCCATATTGTGTTACCCTCTACCCCGTCCCTGACCACTCCTAGTAGCAGGATAGCGGTCCAAGCGGAAGTCCAAACAAAAAGTCAAGGAATCTGTCATGGAGGAGGAGGCATAGCAGACAGTTTTCCCCTAGGAGTTGCCTCTCCTACAACTCATCCTCTGACGAAGTTTGGGCATAGTGGGAAGGACAGGATGATCAGAGCAGGCTGCAAAACTAAGGAGGCAGAAAAGGATTAAAACTAGCTTGTCTTCAACACACAGATGGGCGAAGGGGAGGGGAGAGGACAAGTAGCTATCGAATTTGCAAATATGGCAGTGAGAAACATGAAGCCCCATCCAGAAATCCACCCAATGAACCAGAGCCCAATGTTTCCCCGGGATGGTTCAAGAACGAATCTCTGCAACGGCAAAGGGGTGACTTGAGCGCAAAGGAGGAGCGCGAATGAGATGAGCTGAGGATGCCATGATTAAAATATGAACAGGCTGGAGAGGAGGCAGGCTGCATTAAGGCAGCATTAAATTTGAGTTCAAGGGAAATAAAGACCAGTTTTGTGAGAGGCCGTGTGGCGGTGGAGATGAGCCACGTGCCGACCCAATCTGCTACCCACGTACCTGTACCACATTTAAACACCCGGATCTGGGAGAAATGTATTATTTATTATTTGATCATTTATTTTGTATATTGTAATGCCCCAAGAAAATGTAAATATTTCATTTTACTGTGGTTAAAAAAACTGAATATGACATTAAGAACTGTTTTGGGAATTTAATAATATTTTCATTATTTCTTTAATAAATAAGAAATGTTTTCTTGGAAAAAAAGCTCCCAACTTCTGAGAGGGAAGTTGGGTAAAATAGTTGCAGTGAACTGAAACCCTAACCACCTCCCCTAACTGGGAAGGTTTCTTAAGGAAAAGGGGAGGAAGAGGTTAGTCTGCACTGTGAGGATAGGCAGAGGAACAAGGAAAGAAAAAGAGGAAAAGATAGATGGTTAAGTCGGTTAGGACCAGATAGCCAGGCACTAGGTGCAGATGTCTTGCCGAGGAGAGTAGTCCTACAAGAGAGCACGGGGGAGAGATTCTGGTCCCGAAAGATGAATCTTGAGGTTGGGTGGAAAGTTGGAAGTGGGAGGCAAGAGGAAGTCTCGCTTCTGTAAGACTACATAGAGCACAATAGTACAGGAAGAAGAGGCGAGCAATTCGGTTGCAGTTGGACTACAACATCGAATAGACAGGTACAAAAATTACCATTGAGGTGTTTAATTAAGTTCTGTTCTATTTATAAACTTGAGATTTATAACAGCAAGCTATTGTGCAGCTATAAATCTCAAAAAACAAAATAACAGCTCAATAATAATGGTAACATAGTGCTTAATTGTTATCTGCATTAAAAAGGGGAAACGAGAGAGGGATGTACAGTCAGAACCCTTGTAGGTTTTGGAAAAACCTGTTCCTAGCAGTGTCACTGTAGAATAATCGTAGGGTCATAAAATGAATGAGCCACGTGATGTCTGTGTTCGTCAAGGAAATCCTTAAGGGTAGAATTAGTTAATGACTTGGCAGAAACATTTTTTTTCCTCCATTGAGGAACTATGGTGTGTAAAGACTACAACTGAAGCTGTAGGGCTTGACGCCAAGGGTAGGGAAAAACAAAAGAGATGTATCAAGACTTACATACATGTGCTAGAATTATACAGACAATAATGGTGAACAAAACCCTAGGACATTCCATCCTGGAGGCACAAACAGTGGGGGGGCCTGATGTGCCAAATTGGCAACAACCTGAGCCAGTTACATGAGCATGGTAGGAAACTACTGTAGTGCAATATTCTAAAGAGAAGAAAAGAATAAGTTTGCTATGCTGAGTTAAATAAGACATCTCTTCTAAGAACAACGAACAACTAAATATTCAGGACTGTATATGAATTCAGTTTTATGTTTGCATATTCTCATAATAATAACCGGAGAAACCCTCAAATAGTGGTGACATTCTTTAAACTAATTCTGCTATCTGCAAAAGACAAGGAACAACTGATACGCAATACGATGCTATGTCGAATCTTTGTTAACTGTGAAAAAAATAAAATACAGATAGAAAAATACATCGACCTTTTGAAATTTCTCTGATAACATTAACGTTAGGAGGGATATAAGTGTCGGACGGGGCGTGTTCTGTGTAACCCTTAACAACCCATAAATAAGAACGAACAGAGAATCTTGACAGAGGTTGTTATAGCTGAGTTCTTTTACTTTTTGAACAAGAAACTAAGATTTAAGGAAACACCCATGGAAAAATATTTATAACAGTCATAGCTTGGACGATAGTCAACCAGTTTCAACACCATTGAATCATATGCATATATAGACTTGTGAAAGGATATATAAAGAAAAGACAATAACTTAACTTGTGAATATGGTTGTTATTTCTCAGGTGAGACCTGGAGGAACAATTCCAAAATACATTGAAGTACAAAAATAACCAGGTGCGCCACGGGGTCAAAACCCTGGCCAGTTTTAATGCATAAATTAAACTAGAACAGTCACTGTCTGAGCCTCATACTGAAAACAAACCCTCGACGCAAATGTCGCATAAGGGTTTCAAACTACTATGACACACAACTATTATACTACATCAGCTTCTAAACTTAATAGACTGCAAGCTATCCAGGAGGTGAACATAATAATTCAGTGGAAAAACCCTCAATCTAGGGACAACCCCTTATCCGGGATGCTGGCAACAAATCTAGTAAATCCTGACCACACAACAACAACGAACAACTCCAGAGTCCTGGAAAAGGGTCCTTCAATCAGAAGAACCATAGCAAACCATCAATTAAACAGAGTTAGGAAACTGTCTGTCAAGGAGAAATTCAACAGCAGAAAATTTCAGTAATTAAAAAAATAAACCTGAATACTTACCCGGGCCTCACTAAGTTGGGCGTACGCCATAGTCTGTTCCAAGAGCTTCTAACTCATTCTGGGTCATGGAACAGTAATAGAGTGGGATGCAGAAAACAAACAATAGTAAACAAGAGTAAAATGGAACCGACGCCAACGCGAGGAAACAACATATCAACGAGATAGGGTTGACATAATCCCAAGAAGAGTTTTGAACTATAGATCCACAAACCCTCAGGTCATCCGTCGATCTGGTGACAAGCCCAAGAATGGTGGCTGCGGGAAAGCGAGCCTGCCCATGCCATGCACAAGGCAGAGCAATAAAATTACACAAGCATATAGATAATCAACATACAATTAATAAAAAATGCCAGATGTCAATCTAGATCAACCACTTGCAGATCGCGGGTAGTTGGGAGTTTTCCCAAGGTAATAATAGGTTAATGGACCTGGAGTAAATAGGATCGAGCCTTTAATATCCCCGAGGAAAACATTAGTTTGGTTTCCTGGAAAACGTTAGAAAGGACCGAAGCAGTAAATACAGAGATAAGTCACAAGTTACGCTAACATGGAAGTCATTCATACATTTGTAACATGAGATAGAATTTTTTTTTTTATGATGGAGACATTACAATTGGTATCAAAGCCCAGTTACAAAACGGAGGCCTATGGGAATTGAAATTTGAAAATTGAAAATTGAAAAGTGCAATTGAAACAAAAACCACTCATATAATTTACTTTCATCCCTATTTGAGCAATTCAAAAGGAAGGAAAAATAGTTAGTGTGTTGATTTACTTTTCTCATGTTAAAGACACGGAACCGAAAGACTGATAGTATGAGAAGAGGGGACAGTGTGTCGTGCAGGTATGGAATGGGTCAGGGACCTATACCTGGCCCTGATAATAATCCCACGCTATGGGCACAGCTCAGAGAGGAAGCTCGCAATGCAAACCAAGCTATTTTGGAGATAATGCAGGAGTTGAAAAATGAAATGGACCGGTTACGTGAAGATAACGCATGGCTAACTATGGAACAAGAGAGAATTATAAATGCCTATCCGACAAATAAAACCAGCTGCCAATAAACCCCACTGCGGAGCACTAAAGAATGTCGGAGGAGTAGAATCACCACACAAAACCTAAAGGGTCAAAAGAGAGGGAGGAACGATCTAATAATGCATCTGAACAATAGACCTCAAAAAGGCAACGGATAGAGTTGCAAGTGGAATTTCGTAAGATTAAACTGCAACACTTCAATGGGGAACAGGAGGAAGCTGCTGAAGCAAGGTTGATTAATATGAACAAGTATTTCCAGCTATATGAATACAATCACAACCTTAAGGCACGACTGGCCATTATCCAACTGTAGGGCAAAGCCACCTTGTGGTGGGAAGAAGTTAAGATCGTAAGGGGAGTAAGCGAACAGACCATAACTTGGGAGAAATTTCAAAAGTACTTTAAGGAAAGATACCTGACTGAGCGTTTTTATGAGGAAAAGGCAAGGGAATTCCATGACTTGCGGTTGGGGCAGTAGACCATGGACGAATTTATTACCCGTTTTACTTCCTTGCTTCGTTATGTGCCTTATATTAGGGAGGAAAAAGCTAAGGTGCAAAGGTTTGTTAGTAGTTTATCTCTGTATATGCAGGAAAGGATTGAGTTTGACAATCCAAAGACAATGGATGAAGCAATACGTAAATCCAGTATTTGTTACCAGCAGAGTAAACAGAAGGGAGAAATTCGAGGTAAAAGATGGAATGATAAGAAAAGTAATAAGTCGGCTAGAAACAATAAAGGGAATCACAGTGGTGGTAGCAAGGGAGTTGGCAAGGGGAAAAACAGCAGAACTGTACAGAAAAATTCATTCAGGTCCAAGCCAACCAATGAGTCCAGAGTTGGTGAACAACCTGCAAAGTTGGACAGCAAAGGGATAGCAACATCTCCAGTGCAGTGTTGGGGTTGTGGAGGGCCTCACTACGTAAAAAACTATTTGCAGCGAAATGGAACCAAATAATTATCCCAAATCCATGAAGCATCGACAGTCGGCGACATAGGACGTAGTCTACCAAGGATTAATGCAGTCGTGGACGATCGTTAGGCAGAGTACCAGCTGACCATGGTGGAATTCGAAGGTAAAATCTCAGACTCAATGTAGTTGTTTTAATTGATCTTGGAGCCACATTAAGTTATATTAGTCCTAAGGTGGTCGAACATTGTAAACTGCAACCTGTTAAATTCAAGAATCTGTGGCTAGTACAGCTGGCTACATGGGCCAAGAGGCGAGTGCTTGCAAAAGTCAATAACTTCTCTTTAAAGATAGCAGGGTAGCTAGTAATGACAGATTTAAATGTGTTTCCCTTGGGTTCATACGATGTGCTGATCGGTATGGATTGGTTAGAAAAATGTTGGTCCTTGGTCAACTACAAAACAAAGACTATTTATTATAAGGATGAGCTTGGAGAAAGGAAAGAGATGCAAGGAATTAAGCAGCTAGTTCAGGTTCGGCCAATAACTGCATCTCAGTTAGCGAAATGCATTAGGAAGGGGTGTCAAATTTATGACATCGAAGTGGGCTATGCTAACTCGAAGGATAAAACAACACGTTGGATAACATCCCTGTGATACAAGAATTCGTTGATGTGTTTCTGGAAGAGATTCCCGAACTGCCGCCCGAGAGGGATATTGACTTTACTATTGAATTGGTACCAGGGGCAACACCGGTATCTCGAGCACCATACAGAATGAGTATATCTGAGCTGATAGAGTTAAAAATGCAGCTACAGGAACTGTTAGACAAAAACTATATTCGCCCTAGTATGTCTCCTTGGGGGGCTCCAGTATTATTTGTTAAAAAAAAGATGGAACCCTTCGCATGTGTATAGATTATTGTCAGTTGAACAAACTGACAATCAAAATAAGTATCCTCTACCTCGAATTGACGAAATTTTCGACCAAGTGAAAGGTGCAACAGTATTCTCCAAGATCGATCTGTGATCAGGATATCACCAAATGAGGATTAAGGAAGAAGACATAGCTAAAACAACTTTTAGAACAAGGTATGGACATTACGAGTTTGTGGTGCTACCCTTTGGGTGAACTAAAGCCCCTGTAACTTTCATGTGCTTGATGAACAACATATTTCATCGATATTTGGATAGATTTGTACTGATATTTATCGATGATATATTAATATATTCCCGCACTATGGAAGAGCATAAGGAGCACCTCAGACTGGTGCTACAAACCCTCTGAGAACACCAGTTATATGCCAAGTTCAGCAAATATGACTTCTTCAAGGAAGAAATATAGTATCTGGGCCATATAATCACCAAGGAAGGGATCGTGGTGGACCCCAAAAAGATAAAGACCATAATGGAGTGGCCCGTACCGAAAGATGTAGCAAACATCAGGTCCTTTATGGGGTTAGCCGGTTATTACAGACGATTTGTAGAAGGCTTCTCAAGAGTACCGTATCCTATCACTTCCTTACAGAAAAGGGAAGAGCATTCAAATGGACCCCGGAATATCAAAGAAGTTTTGAACAGCTTAAGCACCTGGTCACCATCGCACCCATTTTGAGCATGGATGATCCTAATAAGGACTATGTGGTGTGCACTAACGCAAGCAAGGAAGGTGTGGGAGGCGTGTTTATGAAAGAAGGAAAAGTAATTGCTTACGAGTCAAGGAAACTAAAAGAGCATGAGAAAAAATATTCCACTTATGACTTAGAGTTGGCAGCTATCATACACGCCTTGAAGATGTGGCGACATTATCTTATGGAAAGGAAATTTTTGTTATTGACAGACCACCACAGTCTGACCAATTATTTTAGCCAGCCCACTTTTAATGCTAGGCAAGCACAGTGGGTAGATTTCCTAAGTAGTTTTGACTTTGAAATCAAACATTTGAAGGAGAAAGAAAACTGGGTGGTAGATGCTTTAAGTCGGAAATTACAATTTTTGTATGAAATTTCCTTTAGCGAATGGAAAATCCCCTTCGAGGGAATGATAAAAGAGGCAGCAGAACAAGATACTGTATACCAACAAATAAAATAGCAAGTACAGTAGTCTACCAGAGAGAAAAATCAACAAGGCTATGAGATGGATGATGCTGGAATGTTGTACTACCAAAAAAGGTTATATGTACCTAACCAAAACATCATTAAAAATCTGATTTTGGATGAATTTCACATCAGTCACTACGTTTGACACCTAGGATATTAGAAAATGATCA
Source organism: Pinus taeda (assembly GCA_000404065.3). Classification (NCBI taxonomy): domain Eukaryota; kingdom Viridiplantae; phylum Streptophyta; class Pinopsida; order Pinales; family Pinaceae; genus Pinus; species Pinus taeda. The sequence continues at coordinate 79,682 of APFE030638627.1, read as the reverse complement.
CTGCGCTTCGAAAAAAATACTACTGGCCGGGTATGAAGAAGAATGTGGCTGATTATTTGGCACGATGTTTGGAGTGCCAACAAATTAAAGCGGAGCATCAACATCCAACGAGATTATTGCAACCATTACCCATTCCGGAATGGAAGTGGGAAACCATTTCTATGGATTTTATAACAAGGCTGCCTAAGACAATGAAGAATAACAATTCTATTATGGTGGTGGTGGGAAAATTGAGTAAAGCGACACATTTTATACCTGTGCAATCCACCTACAGAGCTGTACAGATTTCCCATATATTCATGCAAAATGTATTTAGATTGCATGGGCTACCGAATACAATAATCTTTGACCGTGATGTGAAATTCACATCGGTCTTTTGGAAGACATTATTTGCAGAATTAGGGACATAGCTAAACTTCAGTACAATGTATCACCCCCAGACCGACGGACAAACAGAATGGGTGAACCAGGTGGTAGAAGACATGTTAAGGGCCTATGTAATGCAACAACCAATTTAGTGGGAGGAGTATTTGTACTTGGTTGAGTTTGCATACAATAACGGCTATCATAATTCATTACAAATGAGCCCCTTTGAGGTCTTGTATGGGCGGAAATGCCGCACACCCTCAAGCTGGGGTGGACCTGAAGACAAATTAAGGTCAGAGCCGGAAATGCTTAAGGAAATGGAGGAAATGGTCAAAAAGGTACGATCTAATTTAAAAGCTGCTCAAGATAGGCAAAAGAACTTTGCTGACCGGAAGAGGAGGTTTAAAGAATACCAAGTTGGTGACCATGTATATGTGAGAATTCAAGCAAGGAGGAGTACACTGCAATGGAGTGAGTGTGCCAAGTTGGCGCCTGGATATTGTGGACCATTCCAGGTCTTGGCAAGAATTTGGCCGGTGGCTTACCATCTGACCTTGCCAAGTCACATCCGGGTCCACAATGTCTTCCATGTCTCTATGTTAAAAAAATATGTTTATGACCCTACACATGTGATCAGATGGCAAGATATTTAGGTGAGAATTACTTCCAGTAAACCAGTCTAAAAGTTTTTTTTTTTAAATGATTTACAATATTGCATGTTGTAGGTTAAACTAGAAGGAGAAGTCTTGGTCGAGCAACTGAGCGTTCTCGATGGGAGAGAAGTACAACTGCAGAAGCGAGCTATTACCCAAGTTAAAGCACAATGGCAACACTTTGGGCCTGATGAGGCCACTTGGGAAGATGAGGAGCTCATGAAGAAATCTTATCCGTATTTGTTCTTGGTCAACGGACATCGGGACGATGTCCAATTTCAGTAGGGGGAGATGTAATGCCCCAAGAAAATGTAAATATTTGATTTTACTGTGGTTAAAAAAACTGAATATGACATTACGAACTATTTTGGGAATTTAATAATATTTTTATTATTTCTTTAAAAAATAAGAAATGTTTTCTTGGAAAAAAAGCTGGCAACTTTTGAGAGGGAAGTTGGGGAAAATAGTTGCAGTGAACTGCAACCCTAACCACCCCCCCTAACTGGGAAGGTTTCTTGAGGAAAAGGGGAGGAAGAGGTTAATCTGCGCTGTGAGGACAGGAAGAGGAAAAATAAAAGAAAAAGAGGAAAAGATAGATGGCTAAGTTTGGTTAAGACTAGATAGCCAGGCACTAGGTGCAGATATCTTGCCAAGGACAGCGGTCTTGCAAGAGAGCACGAGGGAGAGATTCTGCTCCCGAAAGACGAATCTCGAGGTTGGGTGGAAAGTTGGAAGTGGGAGGCAAGAGGAAGTCTCGCTTCTGTAAGACTACAGAGAGCATAACAGTACAGGAAGCATAGATGAGCAATTTGGTTGCAGTCAGACTAGAACATCGAACAGACAGGTACGAAAATTACCACAGAGGTGTTTAATTAAGTTTTGTGCTATTTATAAATTTGAGATTTGTAACAGCAAGCTCTTGTGTAGCTATAACTCTCGAAAAACAAAATAACAACTCAATAATAATGGTAACATAGTGCTTAATTGTTATCTACATTAAAAAGGGAAAATGAGAGAGGGATGTACAGTCCGAACCCTCGTAGGTTTTGGAAAAATCTGTTCGTAACAGTGTCACTGTAGAATAACTGTAGGGTCATAAAATTAAGGAGCCACGCGATGTCCGTGCTCGTCAAGGAAATCCTTAAGGGTAGAATTAGTTAATGACTTGTCAGAAATGTTTTTTCTCCTCCATTGAGGAACTCTGGTGTGTAAAGACTGCAGCTGAAGCTGTAGGACTTGACGCCAAGGGTAGGGAAAAACAAAAGAGATGTATCAAGACTTACATACATGTGATAGAATTATACAAACAGTAATGGTGAACAAAACCCTAGAACATTCCATCGTGGAGGCATAGGCAGTGGGGGGGCCTCATGTGCCAAATTGGCAGCAGCCAGAGCTAGGTACATGAGCATGGTAGGAAACTACTGTAGTGCAATATTCTAAAGAAAAGAAAAGAATAAGTTTACTATGCTGAGTTAAATAAGACATCTCTTCTAAGAACAATGAACAATTAAATATCCAGGACTGTAAATGAATTTAGTTGGTGTTATGTTTGCATATTCTCATAATAATATCTGGAGAAACCCTCAAACAATGTTGACATTATTTAAACTAATTATGTTATCTACAAAAGACAAGGAACAGCTGATATGCAGTACGATGCTATGTTGAATCTTTGTTAACTGTGAAAACAAGAAAATACAGATCGAAAAAGACATTGACCTTTTGAAAATTCTCTGGTAACAGTAAGGTTAGGAGGGATATAAGTGTTGGCCATATCGTGTTCCCTATAACCCTTGAAAACCCATAAATAAGAATGAACATAGAATCTTGACAGAGGCTGTTATAGCTGAGTTCTTTTACTTTTCGAACAAGAAACTAAGATTTAAGGAAACACCCATGGAAAAATATATATAACAGCCATAGCTTGGACGATAGTCAACCAGTTTCAACACCATTGAATCATATGCATATATAGACTTGTGAAAGGATATATAAAGAAAAGAAAATAACTTAACTTGTGAATATGACTGTTATTTCTCAGGGGAGACCTGGAGGAAGAATTCCAAAATACATTTAAGTACAAAAATAACTAGGTGCGCCACAGGGTCAAAACCCTGGCTAGTTTTAATGCATAAATTAAACTAGAATAGTCATTGTTCGAGCTTCATACTAAAAACAAACCCTCGACGCGAATGCCGCACAAGGGTTTTGAATCTACTATGGCACACAACTGTTATACTACATCAGCTTCTAAACTTAATAGACTGCAAGCTATCTAGTAGACGGACATAGAAATTCAGTGGAAAAACCCTCAATCTGGGGACAACCCCTTACCCGAGATGTTGGCAACGAATCTGGTAAATGTTGACCACGCAACAACAACAAACAGCTCTGGAGTCTTGGAAAAGGGTCCTTCAATCAGAAGAACCATAGCAAACCATCAATTAAACAGACTTAGGAAACTGCCTATCAAGGAGAAATTCAATGGCAGAAAATTTCAGTAATTAAAAAAATAAACTTGAATACTTACCCGGGCCTCACTAAGTTGGGCGGACGCCATAGTTTGTTTCCAGGAGCTTCTAACTCATTCTAGGTCATGGAACAATAACAGAGCGGGCCGCGGAAAACAAACAACAGTAAACAAGAGTAGAATGGAGCCGGTGCCAATGCGAGGAAAGAACATATCAACGAGATAGGGTTGACATAATCCCGAGAAGAGTTTTGAACCGTAGATCCACAAACCCTTAGGTCATCTGTTGATATGGTGACAAGCCCAAGAACGGTGGCTGCGGGAAAACGAGCCTGCCCATGCCACGCATAGGGCAGAGCAATAAAATTACACAAGCGAACAGATAATCAACATACAATTAATAAAAAAAATGCCAGATGTCAATCCAGATCACCCACTTGCAAATCGCAGATAGTTAAGAGTTTTTCCAAGGTAATAATAGGTTAATGAACCTGGAGTAAATAGGACCGAGCCTTTAATATCCCCAAGGAAAACATCAGGTTGGTTACCCAGAAAACGTTAGAAAGGACCGGAGTAGTAAATATAGAGATAAGTCACAAGTTACGCTGACATGGAAAACATTCATACATTTGTAATACAAGATAGAATTTTTTTTTTATGATGGAGACATTACATATATGATGTAATTTGTTATTCCAATATGTTATTTGATAGTATATATGACAATTTTATAATTGTATCATTCTAGAAATTGAAATTTAATATAAATTTTAAAATGAAAAACAATTAAATAAAGATTCAAAGATACAAAATAATTAAATACAACAAAAACTAAAAATATAGGGCATTTTAAAATTTTGAGTTAAAATAAATAATTTCCAAAATATTTAACATGAATTTGGGGAGACACTTAAACCCATTACACTCTCTTACTTTTACTTTTAGCTAAAAACCTCTGCTTGACAATAGACAAAATTCACCAAATCTCCCATTTAAATAACATATATCACTGGCTTGAAAATTTGCTAAAACCATTTGTAGTATCGCCAACACAAAACATTTTATCGTGATTTCCCAGTCTAACAAGATTTATAATATTTGATATTTATTAAAAAATTAAATCACTTCAAACATTGATTCCTTTACTTTACTTCACAAGAACATAACCATAAATAACATTTTATTTCTTGCTAATATAAATTTAATTCCTTTACTTTACTTCACAAAAACATAGCCATGAGTAACATTTTATTTCTTGCTGATATAAATTATCACCCATAAAAAGTAAATACAATATGAATATAATATAATTTAATTTTACTTCACATCAATTTTACACATTCTTCCATTATTATCCTTGTGTTTTGTACCATAGAGCTAATTACTTCACTAAAAAGTGAATACAGTATAAATATAATTTAATTTAATTTTACTTCGCATCAATTTTACACGTTCTTCCATTATTATCCTTGTATTTTGTACCACGAGCTAGTTGCTTTGGGATTGTCCTAACAGGGTGGATTTGATACGACCGGTGGGAATTTTCACAAATCCAAGTTCAAACGCAGTGAACCCTAATATGTTTCGGAGTTGTCTATAATGCGATTTTTTGGAGATTCCGGTGACGGAATCCGGCAGAAGAAATGAGGTTAAATCTTGATTTTTAGCAGTGAAAATGGTTTTTTAACTGCATATTTGGATTCAGCGCCCTGAAAAACCCTTGGGAGCCATTGATTGTGCAGAAACTAGCTATCAAGCTTGGGATTCCAATGAATTGCTGCCGGATTTTGACCGGAAAAATCCGCCGGAAAAACTTTCAAAAAGTCGCGTTATAGACTACTGCATATGTTTCACTCAGGCCCAATATGTATTTAAATGTCAGTTATGAGGTTCAAACGTGGATAACACCACCTATTCGTCGTAAGACATTATTCTGATTCAACTTGTTTTCGAAATGACGGGGCCGTATTCTCATAAAGATTCCGTACATGGTCAAATTATAAGACATAGTATGATTTTTCTCTCTTTATAAAGTTCAAAATAATGAAACTATTCTAATTATTAATTTCTTATTTTTTTATTAAATTACATTTTTTTAATTAAATTTTATTTTTCAATTAAATTATATTTAATTTAAAATTTATTTTAAATGTACAAATAGATTTAGTATTTTAAATATTTTTTGAGATATATTGAAAATTATTTTTAAAATGTACAAATAGAATGTAGTATTTTAAATATTTTTGGATATTTAGATTTAATAATTAAATCGATGATTTCTATAAATTGTTATTTTGACAAAAAAAAAATGTCCAAAAAACTTTTGAATTTAAAAAATAATTAAAATAACACCAAAATAATTTCCAAAACTATTTTTTTTAACTTCCAAAACTATTTTTTTATATTTAAAAAAAATATAATATTTAATCAAAATTGGATTATTTAAAATAAACTTCAAAAACCACTTTTCTATATTTCTAAAAAAAATCAAAAACCACATTTCTTAACAAATATTTAATACATGGCCAGATTATGAGAGAAATTGGATAATCTCTCTTTATTAAGTTTGTTGATTCGTGATAAGTTCGAAAATCACTTTTTCATATTCTTTTATATAGATTTAATATATGGTTAAACTATGAGATGATGTTGTTTTTGTTTTTTTTTTTTTTTCTCTTCTGCATCAAGTTTGGTTACTCAAGATATTTCTAGAAACATTTTATCTAGAACTTTTTATTTTCGTTTCAAAGGCATTGATTTAATCTTTCAAGTAAGAAAGACATAATAATAACTTTTAAATTTTTTAATAAAAGCACTTAAACAAGACAAATGAAGACGAGTGTGAAAACAACGTAATCCAATGGAATGTGACCGTGGTACATGTGGAGCGTGTGTTTCAAAGGGTAGTATTTGTGTTAATAAGTTGTATTCCCCATGTAAACATGTATCACTCATTTCCAAAGTTTTAAGCATTTTCGCGCAAGTGTCAATACAATCGTTGTAAAGTCTATCTTTGGTGTTGCACTTGTCATCGCAAAGTTGTCGCATTGAGGGAAGTTTGTTGTTCATGTATTCTGAATGATCTATGTTGTGTTGGCAAGTGTTCTAAGTGTGTGATCACAGTCAAGTCGTATCATTTTTCACATCAACTTCATCGATCCCCCACTTAGAAAAATTTGGAAAATCTTCTGACTAAGCAACTTAGCTTCATCCAGCCCTCCTGAACTACGCATTGCGCAGTCTCAGCCCTCAAGCTGCAACCTTGCCTCTTGACACTATGCAATGTGCAGTTTCTGCCTCCCAGGGCTACGCACTACACAATCTTAGTGCTCAAACCCATACCTTGACCTCCAAAACTACGCAATCATGCCTTATAGGCAGGCCTGAGCTGTGCAATTGCATAATCACATGGCCTCCCTACCTCCTAGAACTATGAAATGGTCAAAATCAAGGATCAAGCCTCTATCCTGAGTCCTTCAGTCCCTCAATTGCACAGTTCCTCTACCCAGGCCTCCAAAATTGGACATTACATGGTCTGAAGGCTCAAGCGTCCAAATTGAGTCCTTGAGTCCCTCAATTGCACAATGCCTTGGCCTCTGTCCTCCCAAAACTATGTAGTGAGCATCTTCAAGCCTGAAGCCTTAGCCTTGAACTCTTAGTCCCCTCAACTACGCAACCTCTTGAACTTGGCCATCCTGAACTATGCATTGTGCAGTCTCAAGCCTCAGTCTTGAACCTTGGCCTCTAGAACTGCGTAATCCCTTAGCGAGTTACTCAACTAGTCACCATTTCTAGCCCTAACAGGTGTGTTCATGGAACATGTTAGGTTAGGGTTTTTTCAGAATGATGTCAGCTTGTCATGAATGGTTTTCACTTGCAGGCACTCTATCTTATCATGATAGGATGATGAGGGGAGAAAAGGAGAAGGGGACCATTCTAGAAGACACATATGTAGCTGAAGGGATAAGATGATAATCAGGGAAGAAGACAAAGGAACACTATATTAGAGTAGAAAATCAAAGATCAAGACCACATGAAGACTCCATCTGATTCACAACCCTTTGGAGGATGGATATGAAGAACAAAGCATATCTCTCATGAAGATGAAGCATTGCACAACTCTTATTGAAGACAAGGGAGCAACAATAATGGCTTGACATTTCCACATCATCAAGAATTCCTTGTCAGGAATGTTATGCCATGTCAAGTCATGAGTCATCTTATGGCACATCATTCTTATGGATTATGTAATTTCTTATTTGAAAATGTATTTTAAAGTGGAAGTCTAAAGGACATGTACAGAATATGACGAGTCATGTAAGTTGAAGAGTCATAGGAAGTCAAACAGTCATGAGGGTCCCAAGGGGTCTTAGAACTGGTGGAAGATCAACGAGAAATGTTGGGCTTACGAGCATGGGATGCAACAGCCTCCTATCGATGTGGTGAAGAGCAAAGCCAAATTTTGTTCGGAGCTCGCCCCGATACACAAAAGCTATCACCATGCTCTTGCAACCCTAGTCAACAAGGGCCACTAAATCATGGTTAGTAATGCAACCTTCTTTATAGGAATATATTATAAATATTTCTTAAATTAACCAAGCATGACAACGTATACTTAATATATAGTAAATGTAATAGTTTTATTAAATAAGGTATATTGGGTATATGGGAGGTTGTTATGATGATCATTTTCATATTAGTCATAAATAATATGAAGTTTTTTTATTACATGTGGAAGAGTATTATATTTGAAACTTGGTTTATTGAGTGGTCACTCAATTTGAAGAGGCCACTGAAGTGTATTCCTTATAGGAAAATAGTATTGTATGATATGAGATATTTTTATTTTATTTTATTTTGGTGAGAGAATCTTTTAATTTTTTTTTTTCCAATTTTTTAAAACAATGCTCAAGCTAATATTTCCAATATTTGAAGAGATGAATTGAAAATATGATTTTTTCTCAAAGAAAAATATCCATGTAAATAAAACATTAAAATTCAAGTTTAGAAAGTGAAGATATCATTGATTTACGGTCATCGATTTTATGGTTTTCAATGATATTCACGTAGTTTATGTATCTTTTGGTAGAGTGCCAACATTTCTACCTATAATGCCTATAGATGCCATGGCCATGGAGTTTTACAATTGTAGTTATAATCAAAGTTTCAATAAATATTAAATGTGATATTAAGCGTTTGGAGCACCATTTTTAGCTATGTATTGAGATTAGGTATCTTCTCTGGGGATTCAACATGAACACTTGGACATGGGACATAGGGTTATGTATAATCTACTTAGATTACTCCAACATTGTAATTAGTAATTAAGTGTAGTAGTCAACACTTGTACATGGACTCTAGTTTATGATGGAGCTCCTTAGGCCACTTCAACATGACAACTAACCATTGTACATGTGATCCTAGTTCCTAGGCTTACTTCAACATCAATGATCAACATGTATTCATGGGACTTTGGGATATGGTGTTACTTCATAATAAATACTGAGGAAAATTGAAGGTGTGATTTAAGGGTGTGATGGGGCATTGAAGGACACATTAGATTAATAATAGTGAATATCATTCAATGTAATATGGACTAAGTATACTTTTCTTATTATGAACAAATAAGGCCCAACATGGTAATTGATATTGAATAATGCAATAAGACCTTATTAAAAATAGTCCACTAAGTAATTTTAAGGCTTTTATGATTATGATGTTCACATCAATCCATGAATGACATGGTTCGATCGTCCTCTCTGGGACCTTTCCAACAATATACCACACATGCTCAAACTCTTCCCGAATGAGAAGTTGTGATTTTTTGAAGTTCATGATTGGGAAAAAGGCCTAAGCATGGGCTTGAGACTAATAAACCCAAAATTCATTGAACCTCGTGCAAGTTTCTGAGAGGATCAAGGTTCTTTGGTATATCAACAACCAATAATGCTCCAACATGAACAATGTTTATTTTGTTAAATGTGATGAACCTTTGTGTAGATCTAATGGATCACATGGCCATACGAAGGAATGAATGGAAAATAGTGTTTTAACATGTATGAATGTTAATTAAGGGAGTCCCATACCACATAGGCCTACTCCGGCCAATTAGAATTTGACACATCAATAGGGTGACATGGCAATGTCACAAGCATCACATGTCACAATACATAATTGGTTGTCGATGACGTGTGGTAACGAGATATTTTTGATGATATGGAAAATACCATGTGGCATTTTGACTGGGAATTTCGGTTCTCAAATTGGATAGATTCTAAGGGACACATGACCCACTTAGGGCATGCCATGTGTTAAGGATGACATCAACATTATTTTTTCAATGGACCCTAGGATCGCGTCACATGACAAGGGCACATGAGCTTATTGGTTCATGTCGACTACCAAAGTTCAAAGTCAGGTCAACCCTTATCAATTTCATGCATGCTCACACTTATATATACTTATCTAGCTAGTTTGTTTAGAGAGTGTGTTCATCCATAGAAAAATCTATATGGTTCATAGACATCGATGGGTGGATTATTTTCTTGAAGGAATTATCTGTATTGTTTTAGAATGCTAAATCATTCGTAGTGTTGGTATGCAGATGCAAGAGCTTTGTATGCATTGACCCAAATCATGAGTTTTGTTATGTTCTGTTGCATTGAACAAAGGACACAAGTTATGAGCTTTGGTATATTATGTTGGCCCAATAATGCATATTGTGATATTTGGTGTGTTACGTTGGATGAAAGGAACAAGTGGTGAACTATGTTATGTTGGCCCAAAGGTGCAAGTCATGAATTTTGTGTGTTTTATTGATCCAGGAGGATCCAACAAGGCCTAAAAATCAAAGTTCTCAAACATTGATGGTAATAGTGCCATGTAGAAGAGCTTGAAGAGATGATTACAATGTAACATGAATCATGTTGGTCAGAGTTTGTTAAACAAAAAAAATAGCTTGCAGGGTCACCATGTGGTAGCACCAGGAGGTGACATGTGGCATTATGGACAAGGTGGTGTGGCATTTGTTCAAATGACATGGAAAATGTAGACATGGACATGTGGCAATTATGTGGCATGTGATAGGTGTTGATGCTGTCAATAGGTGGTTTTTGAGTGGGAACAACTCACACTAATGGTAGTAGGTCATGTAGCATCTCGAAATGCAAAAAATTGGGTTGGTTCAATAGATCGACACTGGTAGGGTTCAAACATGCGACTTCCAATTTGCAAGGCGAGTGCCTAACCAATGGGATACATGAAGCTGTTATTGTTTAAATGGCAGTGACCTATATAGTTTTTGGTTTTTATATGGTTATAACAAACCAATGTTAACTAAATCAAAACGCATCAATCAAATGTGCACGTGGTTTGTTATGGTTACACCATGTCACCTGGACGGAGTATGTTGATCGGACCATTTTTATATGTTGTTGGGGATGAGTTCATATCAATTTAATTATCAATAATTACTACCAAAACCATATCATTTAAATGATTGGTAAATACCGATAGGCATCACTTCATAATAAGCATCAAAACACTTACTTCATCATACATCTCGAGTTGTTAAAATTAAAAATATCATAAGAATTAATTAAATTAAAAACTTATTTAATACAACCATGGAGCTTTAACCCCGCTTTATCATGTATGCTCTTAATTTGTAGATAGGTTTTGTTACAATACCATGACCCAATGCAATGGCTTATTAATACTACATGCCCAAAAACACATAACTCATTTCACATGGCACTTATTTATATGACATTTTTTAAGTAATGAAATTAATTAAAACGACAAAAAAGCATAAGTATTTTCGGAATAAATCTATATCGTTGATTTGAGTATACTACTAAAAGTATTCTAGAATAATTTGTGGAGGTTAAATCCCTACCATCCACCTAATTATTACAAATAAAGTCTCGTAAATTTATTTTAAAAACATTACATTAATATTAATTTTCTAAAAATTAATTTTTATTTTTATTTTTTGGAAATTCCAAAAGGCTCTTTTTTTTATTGGTTGAAACCATTGATTACACTATTTTTATGTGGTTTAATTTTGAAATGTGAATTGTTAGGTATAAAATATAAGTCTTAAAAAATATATGAGACTAACACTTGTACCAACCCTATTAATGCAATGTACCATCAAATCATCTTTATGTAATGATCAATGTACGTGGACATTAACTTCATTAATTCAATCAAGACATAAAACAATTAATTTTTTTTTTTATTGACTTGAGGACTACTTGTTTCAAAGCATGTTAAATTTATAAGGTTATGATCACCTTAAATTTGGCATTTTCTAGGGATGCAATTGGACATAAGTTAAGTCATTTCAAACACATGGAAACATGTGGTAAATATAAAAACTTGAGAATCACAGTTACAAATAATTTAGTGTGTCGAAATTGGCTATAGTCTAATATATTTAGAAAATATGTTATACCTTATACCTAATATAAAGCAGGTTTAATATATAAAGGAACTTTAATATACATAAAAAAATCGATCATAATTTTTATCTAATACGTTTTAATTATAATTTTAATGGTGTCAATAATTGAACATTACAATTATTCTTTTGATTTGTTTTAATAGTTGTTTGAATTCATCTTTAATGTTAGTTTTGAATTTTAATAAGATTTAGTTGAGTCTTTGGGAATATGAGCTTCTACACTAAAATTAATAATATAGAAACATCTTATTATATAAAAAAAATTGTAACATAACGGAATTTAGTATTTTTAATTAACAATGTTTTTCTATATTGTTGTAGCAGCTACAACCTCTCTCCAAAATTTTGGCTTGCACCTAATTTCGAAGCCTTCCTTGAGAGCTTCACTTGATGACTGCACACACTCAGGTTCACCCCGTAAGCTCGTGTAAGTCTTTGCATCCACCTTGCTTGTTCATTTCACTCAAGTTTTGAATGTCGATGTCAAATTCATGCTTGTGACCATGTTCTAGTCATTCTCAATGTTTTCGCTTTGTGCGTACATGTTGTGTTCACTATGAAAACATCTATCACACTCACATGCAGAGTCACATTCATTGTCGCGCAAGCGTCGTCATGGTCGACCAATGATCAATCACAAGTGTCATGCTTGTCACTTGCTCCATCGGTCAGTCATGTTGAACATGTGTGTCTGGATGGTTTGAGTCATCTAATTGTTGATTCATGTAAGTGTGTATTTGCATGATCACATATGCATCTTTCACTCACTTACAAACTTAGTCATTTTTCTAAAGTTTTGACGACTGGACTCCCCTCTGACATTCGGACCATTACCCCAATATTGACTCAATTGCCTGTCACCCAGAATAGTGCACAAGCACCAAACAAGTCATTTCAAGCTACGCTACCCGCAAGAAAATCAACCAGCCTTCATGCTGGTCAATTGAAGAGTTTGACACGGCATCCATCCTAGGACTGACTCCCCTCAAAAATTGCGCAGAGGTTGTAGACCTTGCCCGCCCCGCTGGTTGAGAAAATTACGCAGGTAGGCCTGAAAGGCACCTAGTGCACGTCCCTATCTCCCTCAGAAAATTGCACAGTTTTTCCAACTAGGCCTTGTAACAGTTGACTGACTGCTCACCAAGGAAATTGCGTAATTTCCATGAGCAATTCCCCTGCTGCCTAGAAATCCACTCAGCTCAGAAACTACACAGAGGTGACCAGCAGGTCAGCCTCACAACCTCAGCGTAGTTTTTCCCGCCAGTAGCTCCTGACAATAGACTGCCAATTCCCCCCAGGAATTACGTAGTTTTTACTGCCAAAATCCAGCAGCTGACTACCAGTGCCCCTTAGGATTTGTGTAGTTTTTACTGGCTGTGAACCAATAGCGAACTTCCAGTTCCCTCCAGGAATGGCACAGTTTTGGCTACCAAGCTCCCGTAGCCCACTCATTCCGAAAACTACGCATATTTTTCTTGCATATCCTTCCTGCAGCTCGGATTTTTCCCCCAAAAAACTACACATTTTTGTCCTCCAGTTGAGCTAGATCTCACGGGCAGTCATTGTCGATCTGGATTTCCCATCTTCATCACCCAGTGAATCTTACGCAGTTTTCATCAGCAGTGCCCGGTGCCTCCATCCCGCCTCGCAACCTTGTTGCCTCTCCGAGTCACCTACATCCGAAATGATCATGTATCATGGTAGACTAGGAGGTTTTTGGATTTGATTTCGTCTCATCATGAGTAACTGCAGGTATAGGTACAAAAACAAACATGACATGATGACGAATGGGATGAACAAAGGGAGCACATGCAGAAGGGCAGGTTCACCAACAAAAGAACAAACACTGCATGTGAAGAGATGTGCTCAGGAATCAATGATCATGCAAAGATGTGTTCACAGAGAGACGGATTAGCAAACATGCAAGATGTGCTCACGGATGGGCGAAGAGATTAACATGAACCTTTCACAAACAAATGAACCTATCAAGCGTTCCAACATACAATCAAGGAGCAACGTGAAAAAGAAACATGAAGTGAACCAATGACCATCAAAGACTCCACGCATTTGCCATGTGGAGGTGAAGTTGTGTCACACCGTGAGGACATCCATCACCCAATATCATTGCAGCTAGACATGCACACTAGCAACAACACGAATGTACCAACACTGTCATGTCGAGTCATGTCATCCACATCTCTATTGTTGGCCATCTGGCTATCAATGTAATGTAACATGGAATTCCAAGAGACCCACTTGCTGTACAAAGAGTCATGTAAAGTCGAAGAGTCATGGAAGTCAAACAGTCATGAGGGTAGTCAAAGAGCCACAAGGGTCCATTCCACCCTTGGCTATAAATGCCCCCTCATTTGTACATGCAAAGGAATTTTCAACTCAGCTCCTCCCACATAAGAAAGAGAGTCTGTAATCGTTTCTTTAAGGAGTAAGTAGTGGCTCCAATGCCCCACCCACAGGGTTAGTGATGTATGGTGTAACAATGTGTCTTGGAACTTTTGCTTAATTCGTAAGTCTGCTAACAGGCCAACGCGTTTTCACACATGTATTTTAACTGTTGTAAGACTAGTCTTGAATGATTGTAATGCATGTTCCTTTAACATGTGATGAACACTTGAACTCATTTCACTTGCTGTAGTACATGTAATATATTAATGATGTGTTGTATATGTTGTTAAAGTTGTCTCTCCCGTGGTGTCTATCTCCTCAGACATCAGACAGACCTTTCACATAAAACATGTTGTAACAACCATTGCACTTATGTAGACCCATCTGCCGAGTGTTGTATGTGTTATCTTCCCTTGTGTATTGTGATTGTCGCATCCGTGTGGACTTTTCCTCTGGAAGTTGTGCAAGTCCTGTTGTGTTGTGTGTTCTTAGCAGAGTTGGGGCTTCCTCCCAACCAACTTGGGAATCACTCCCACCCTCTCCCTCTACAGTGGAAGAATCATTGACACAAGTGGCACTTACAATCACCAAGCACATGAACCTCACTTCTCAAAGACAAAGCAGGCCACTCTCCTATGCTGACAAACAAGAGTTGAGGAAAATCCTTAAGATAATGGCAATCAGGCCATCGTACCAGATGGGATTCCCACACAAATGGTGTGAGGTCTAGTTGGGACTTCATACTGAGGTGATCCCCTGAATGTTGGTGGGTCTAGCGCCATCAACATGTCTATAATTTGTATAAGCACTTTATGATTGACAAAAAAAACACTATGATATATATATATATACATATCTATATATATATATAATATATATCATATATACATATATACATATATACTAATATATATATAATATATATATATATATATATATATATATATATATATATTGAAAGAAAAATAATTAATAATTAGTATTTTTAATTAGCAATGTTATTTTTTTCTACAAGTTGTATAAGTAGTCTATGATTTACAGAAAAAACGCTAGGAGAAATAACTTCATTGTCTAGAAACACAGATGCAATAGATCTTCAAGAATATATATAAATTATAAACTCTTAAACAATGCTAAATACTAACAATAAGTCCCTAATCATTAATCTAGAATAATCCAATAAACTACCACACCCATTCACAATATTTTTGTGCATAGGATTAATATAAAAGTTTATTTGCTTCTCATTCCATTTAAGATGAAAGGTATAAAAGTAACTTTTCTACTCAACATAATAATATACCTAGAAAAATATGTTAAAAAGTCACTATAAATATAGACAATTTTTAAGTTAATAAGCATACGTATTTAAACCTTTGGATGTGGCCTTAAATTTTTTATTTTTTTTTAAATGAATGGGTAGGATTTCATCTATGCCGAATATTCTTCGTCATATAAGTGGTTCGATGTTTGTGATTTAACACTCTCATTTCATCTTTTGTGTTACAAACCAATAAATATTTTAATAATAAATTTGGGATGTGTGTTAGGTGGTAGGCAAATCAATTATGTTTGAGATCATTTATGCACTTGGATTCTAAAATGATTCAAGATTACACCACTGGAATGTTATCCACTAGTTGTTTGGAATGCTATAATTTTGTGTTAATGAGTTCCTTGAGAGGTAAACCACCATGCATATTCATTCTCATGCTTGATTCATTCACCCAAATCATGAAGTTCAGATCTTGAGTGTTGATTATGATACCTGCATACCTACCTTCGCACACCAGTTTTGAAATATTATGAGAGTATTTGTTGATTACTCTGATCTTCTAATTTTTCCTGGTGGAATTGGAAATAAAAACAATAAGCTCCTCTTCGGTGGAAAGAAAAAATAAATTTTGTATCCTTATAAGTGCTTCAATCGAGAAACACCCCATATGTGTTAGAGGCAATACAGTTGGTGGATTTTTCGGCACAAATAACCATAGGATGCAGAGGACTTCAACATGCATGGATTTCAATTTCGGAAATGAAACATAGAATTAGAAAGATATAATAACCACATCCATGCTGCGTGAGTAGAGAATATACCCATGGAAAATCCGTAACTCCAACGGTAAGAAAATAAATTATCTTCTATTGGTTTGTATAATCAGGTATGTTACAAGTTACAAAGCCCTAATGTTGTCCAAGGAGAACTTGTTCTGCTTGAAGTTTCTATTTTTGTATAGATTTTTCGTGAGTCTTTAATGAAGAAGTGTTTTTCAACATGTGCATGATCTCGCCCTTAGAATGGCCATGGAGAAATAATGCTTCCAGGTGGTTGTTGACGAAATTGAAATTGGTGATGATGTTGATGCAAATTTCTCTTGATCACCTTGTATCAAATGAGTACTTGGAATTTTATCGTATGATATAGCATTGAGTCTGCTCCCCATTTGATCTAGTCCTCCCAAATCTACATTTTCATATAACTTATTTCCCATGAAAACTCCTAAATCAGTTCTTGTGGTAAGATTTTGCTCGTATTTAGCTTAGAATGAATCAAATTTGGCCCCGAGACATCTAAAAATTCTTCGTTTTTGTGGTATTTAACATCCCCCATATAATTACTATTCATTAATACATTTAGATGCTAGAGGACATGATTTTTTTTTTGATAAAAACAATTTCACAATACAAACTACTTCTGCTTGAGAAGACCAAAAATGTACCCATCATAATCCTATAAACTTGGTGGCTTAAGGTAAAATAGACCATAAGTTTACTTTGATCTCATTAGATACTCACTGTTCATTTTTCACTAGCTATAATTTGACTTTATTCGTATACTTCTTTACATATGTGTATAGGCCTCTTTTTTTTTCCCTTTCAATTATATTATTCTCTCACATAAGTACATGTGCATAGTCCTTCTTACATACCTCCTTTGTGTGGACAATACTATAATCATGTAATGGATATAATTTTCATTAAAACAAATTATTACCTTCTTCGCAACATATGATATGATTCCCAATCTTTACATTCATAACATAGGCAATAATAATATGGCCATGCTACGGATGGATTTTTGGCTTGTTTTTATATTTAGACCCGTTATTCGTAATACATATATGAATCCATAGAAAAATTCATGTTATTGTGACCTTTATTATATGGCATAAAAATTACCATTCATCCGACAAATGATAAGGAGGATGTATGTGTTTATATTGATATTATCACTGTGTAAGAAACTAGTAACTGTTATGTTTTAATGCTAGAATAGTCTAGACCTTCATAAGATGTAGACCACATGTATTTCACATGGCAACCTATAGAGACCATGACATAGTTTATGGTACACCCAACATGTCTGAATATCAACGATACATGCACTCTAGGGTTTGAATCAATGACACGAAGGGATAAAGATCATTTTTGGTGTAGCTACCCACAATCATTCTGCCTTAATGGTCTCATTTGCTCCTCCACCCACTCGAGAGCGAGAGCTACAACTAAAAGACCTATTGTTACCCTTATTCTTCTAGTTTTACTTCTATGGATTTAGTTTTTACTCTACTCAGGCTTTTAGGCTTATATACTCTCAATGAAAGGTTCTCATTGGTGGTAAAGAGTCACAAATATTCTCCTGGTTAGGTTTTCATTTCTCCCCTTTTACAAGCTTCGAGTCATGTCTCTTTTTCCATTAATTTTTATTCTCCTTGATGCATATACTCTGATATGAAATTGTGGCACTTACATATTTTTGCAATTACTTGTATTCACAGTTGCAGTTCTTCAAAGGCTCACATTAAACTGAGAGTTCATCAAGCTAGTTGTTCTTTATTCTAAGGGTTACCATTGCTCTTGTTATTCTTCTAAACCCCCTTCTAAGTAAATCATAATGTCAAACCCTAAAATGGTTTACTTCCATTGTGAATACTTTAATGTTTGTTCTTATATTGATGTTCCTCTATGTGATTACAGTTACAAGATGATGAGTTTGGGATCCCTTCAAACTTAAGGTATGATTAATACTTAGAATAAAATTGAGCCAACATTTCTTATGGGTGTTTTGTGTTTATTATATTTCTCAATGGTTTCATTTATCCAAGTATTCTCATTTGAAATTCCTCTTGTCCCTTACAGGTTCAACACTCTCTCTGGAAAGGAATAAACTCTCCTTTTTTATGATATTAATAAATATTCTTTCTTATCGAGCTATTCTTTGACCTACCACTCTCCAGGTTCTTACAAAGTCTTTATCTTTGTCTAGGGTTATTTGACTGTGAGATCAAGACCCTTTCTTGGGTTTTCTTATAGTCACTAGGGTTTGAATGACTAAAGTTCTTTTAACTTGTTATTTTGAGCCTCCCTCTCGGTAGGTTGTTTAAAAAGTTTTTCGAATAGTTTTTAACTATAGTTATTTATACATTGTATTATTAAGTGATTATGGTTGGTTAAATGAATGGTTTTTCTTTCCAAGAAACCTTGAAGCTTGTCTTGATTTTTGAATTTGGGTTTCTCTTGCAATTGAAACTATGACACTTCTTATAAATTGTCTCTTTAGACTTTAATTTTGGTTCTATTTAAGGACTACCAACACACAATATTTCCTCTATGGTATGAAGATGACATTATTGTTTATTCCCTTATGTTTATATAAATTATTACATAGCCATTTCTCTCCTTAGAGTAATTTTCTTTCTACAATCAATATTTGATGTTGCATGTTGAGTTTGATGTATATATTTTGCACATTAAATAAAATCACTTTTTCATTTCTGCTTATAGTTCCTTCAATTTTATGCATAACACAATTATTTTTTTTTCACTTTTAAGAATATCAACCTACTTTTAAAATTTCTTTCTAGCAATAGAGATAGCTGATGTATATCAGTTTATTTATTTTCAAAAGGATTTGTACTCTTTCTTCCACTGTACTTTCGTTTAAACTAGTATCTATTCTTTCTCTTTACATTCTAAATGTTAATTATCTAGATAAATAACTTATACATGCATAAGGTATGTACATATTTATGGCTATAAGATATAGTCTAGGATATTTAGAGGGACTTGTAATGGAACCTGCGTTTTCTTCTAGTGATATATTTATTTAGAACCTAATACTATTACCCATTTAAAAAAATAGGTGTTCAACTTATCCACCCACTTTTATGGTAATTAACTTGGTTCACTCACTAGTATTTAATACTATATATATTATATATATAATATATATATATATATATATATATATAATATATAGTATATGTATAGTATATGTATATATATGTAATATATATTATGTATATGTATATGTAAATTAATGATATTATATGTATATGTATAGTATATGTTATGTATTAATATATACATAACATATACAATATAACATATACATATACAATACATATACATATACATATAATATAATATCATATACATAACTACATATACATACATATAATATATAATATAATTATAATATATATATATATTATACTATATATACATATATATCTATCTATATAACATATATATTCTATCTATATTATATGTGTGTGTGGTGTGTGTGTGTGTGTGTGTGTGTGAAACCCTAACTGATATTTTAAATGAGAGAACTATTTGATTACCCTTATGTAACTAGAAACTTTCCCTGTGGATACACACATTTCAAGAATTCTCTGTAGCTATTTACCTTATTCATACTGTCGTATTCAGGCTCACTAATGTAGCCTCACTTGTTACAAGTTAGAACTATACAAATCTATGGCTTATTAAAATACTGTAATTTACTATAATCATACAAATTTCTACTCATTAGCTATTGTAATCTATGTCAAAATCATTTAATAATAATTGGAGTCTACAACATACTTAGATATTCTCCTCCTGGGAATGTATAAAGAGATACCAAGGTCCTCCCAACCGTAAGATGGGTTTTATCTGCTAGTTACCCCCGAGCTCTACTCCTTTCTATAAGAGAAATAATCTCAGGAATTTTGTTTTGTTTTCAAAAAATTATTTATCCTAAACCCTTAAAGCAATGCCCTTATTTCTTTCTTAGGTTACAACTAGTATTTCTCTCAGACTAGTTACAATTAGGATTCACTATATTCCTGTCCCATAGGGTTCTTGAATAGAGCCAACTTCATGGCATTTATCTCCAGTCATGACATTATTTTATCTCTCTCTAGTCAGTCTTGCTTATTCTTATGAAGAATGCCAAAATAAAGAAAGTTTTCATCTTTTGTTTATGTCCTCTTCTCAGGCAATAACTAATTCCAACTATTTCCCTAATAGTTAGGATTTAAGTTCCACCTAGAAATCCTTAACACATTCTCAAGAGTGTTAAAAACATACATACCATTTTGTTTTATCTACAAAAAGATATAAATATTTATATCGAAAATATGAGTATTTACATCAATATACTTTCCTATACGTTTTTGTTTTTACTTTTCCTTCATAATAAAAGAAATAAAAGACATAAGTAATTAATGAGGGGTGTTACATCTCCCCTCCCTTCAAAGGGACACCATCCTCGATGTTTTCATATTCCATCATTCCTTGGAATAACATAGGAATATCTACTCTCATGTATTTTTCAATTCCAAAGTGGCCTCTTCAAGCCCAAAGTGATTCCATTGCACTTGAACTTGAAAAATGGTTATGTTTCAGAGACCGGTTTCCCTATGATCCAAAATTTGTACCGGTTCAACTTGGAATCCTCCTTCGAGTTCGACCTCTACAAAATTCCAATTAATTACATGATTAGGATCAGATATATATTTCTTCAATAAGGATATATGAACTACATTCTGAGTCTTAATATGAGATGGGCAAGCGAATTGATAAGCTATTGGTTCCACTCTAGATAGTATTTAGAATGACTTGCAATATTGACGAGAAAGTTTAAAACAACTCCCTAACTTCAAGGAACTTTTCTTTGGTCTAATTTTCAAATACACATTCTCCCCTACTTGGAACTCTTTAGGGTTTCTTTTCATATTAGCATAGAATTTTTGTCTATCATTTTCCTCTTTCAAATTCTACTTTATTTTCTTTACAATTTACTCCATTTCTTATACTTGGTCTGGTCCCAACACCAACCTATCTTCTATGTACCTCCAACTTAAGGTTACTTGACACTACCTCCCATATAATGCTTCAAAGGGACTCATTTTCAATGAGGCCTGATAGCCATTGTTATATGCAAAAATTCCACTAGGTGTAGGTAATCCTCCCATTTTGTAAGTTGGTTCATGACATACAATTGAAACATTTCCTCAAGAATCTGATTAAATATCTCAATTTTCCCATTCGTCTGTGCTTGATATGCAACACTGAAATTTAACTATGTACCCAATCTAGTAAACAATGACTTCCAAAATTTCAAGGTGAATTTTGGATACATGTTCGATATGAATACCTTGGGTATGCCATGCAACTTAACAATTTCTCTCATAAAAATATCAGCCACTTGTCTAATCTTATATGTGGACTACACAGAAGCAACTTTTGTTAGTTTTTCAACCATTGCCTTTATGACATCATATTGTTTCCATGTTTGAGGAAATCTTGTAATAAAGTCCAAGGATATCACTTCAAACTTCCTCTGTGGTATGGGTAAGGTGTTTAATAGTCCATCTGGGTGCTAATGTTCTATTTTCACTTTTTGATATTCTTGGCACGTGGTCAAATATTCATCCACTTACTTATTAATTATCGGTCAAAATAACTCTTTTTTTAGGTTTGTAACCATAGTTTGGTATCCCAGGTGGCATGCAAAAGGCTTCTTATTCTGTTCATCTAGGATTAATTGCTTGAGTTTCTCCTGATTTGGTATACACAATCTATTTTTATAAATCAACAACCTATTATTTATGATTTCATAATCAACCCATTTATCTAAATCTGATTTAGTTTCCATTTTTTTTTATGTATTTGATTATATTTCTAGTTTTTTTATGCTACCTCTTTGACCTTTTCCAAAAATTTTGTTTCACTTTGACGGATAGAAGCCTCATATATTTGTTTAGGCTTCGACTTAAGGCATATGCCATCTTATTCTCTGTTCCTTTTATGTGTCTAATGTCAAAGTATTTCTCCCTCAAGAAAGCAATCCACTTGGCTTGCTTTGCATTCATTTCAGGTTGGCTAAAGAAGTAGTTCAGACTTATGTGATCCTCAATTAGAGTGAATTTCCTTCCAATCAAAAAATTCCTCCACATTTTAAGAGTGTGAATTAAAATTTCTAACTCCAGGTCATAGGCTGCATATTTTTTTGCGTTCTTTTAATTTTCATGACTTATAGGCCATAACATGACCCTCCTACATAATCACACCTCCTAGACCTTCTAGGCATGCATTTGTACACACTTCAAAATCCTTTTTTGGATCTATTATTTTGAGCACTGAAGGAACAATAAGTAGGAAATTTAGTTTTTCAAATATTTCTTGATATTGTTGTGTCCATAAAATATTTACTCCCTTTTTCTAGAGGGAAGTTATAAGATGTGCCAATTTCGAAGATCGTTTTATAAACCTACAGTAATAACTAGTTATTCCCATAAATGATCTTATATTAGCCATGTCCTTCGGTACTGGCCATTCAAGGATTGCCCTCACTTTCTCATGATGTACTTAAATCCCTTATTTTGAAATTAAGTGGCCTAAATATTGTAATACCTTATCTTGAAAAACTCACATATTTTGAATTTCACATATAACGGGTTTTCCCACAAGGTTTGTACAACTATTTCTAACTTTTTTTTGTGTTCTTCCATTGTTTTAAAGTATACTAACATGTCATTGATAAAAAATAAAACAAATTTCTCTAAAGATACATTATTCATTAAGCACATGAGAGTGGCAGTGCATTCGTGAGCTCGAAAGGTAACACTGTGAATTCATAGTGCCCATATTTTGTTTTAAACATTGTTTTTAGTATGTATTCTTCTCTGATCCTTAATTGATGGTACCTAGAGTGAAGGTCTATATTAGAAAACATGACTGCCTCCTTAACTTGATAAAAAATATCATCGATTCAGGGCAAAGAATAATTATTCTTTACTGCTAACTTGTTTAGTTATCGATAATTAATGCAAATTATGAACGTTCCATCCTTCTTCTTAATTAAAAGCATCGGTGCACCCCATGGAGATAAGATAGGCTTAATATATCCTTTACTCAACAAATCTTGCAGTTAAATTTTTAATTCCACGAGTTTTGGTATTGTCACTCAATAAGGGGATTTGGATATTGGTGAAGCTTCATGTATCAACTCTATAGAGAAACATATATCCCTCATGGGAGGACGTCCCAAAATCTCATCCAAAAATACATCTTTGAAATCTATCACCACCTCCAATTTTTCTAACAAATTTTCTAACTTGTCTAATGATTGATTTTATTTTTTAATGGAAAACATTTGACATATTTTCTTAGCTACTTTCCTCAACTATAATGTTGATATTTCACAATTAAAAACTGGTCTAGGTATGCCCCTTCTAACTTGTACTCCACCATTTTCTATGATGCAAGTGATTGCTTTCTCAAGGCAGCTAACAAGTGATTTATGACATTCTAGCTAATCTAGGCCTATCACGACAACGTAAGAGCCAAATGGAAATACATTTAAATTATTTGTAATATGTTTTCTATACAAAAACATCAGGCAAGTTTTAAGCGAGCTAGTGACTCTTTTTTTTCCACCCGTACCTAGTTTTAAAAAACCAAGGATTTTTATATTTTCAGCCACTAATTTAAAATTTTATATGATTTTAGGGCTAACATAGCTTATATTAGCACTAGTATCAATTAGTATCGAAACAAATTGGTCAAGAATACTACCTTCTACTTCCGCCATAGTGGATTGGTGCTCTTTGTGTCAGTCTTCCAAGGTTGTCCTAACACATGAAATATTCCTAACTATGTCATTGATGTTGAAGGCCTCTTGGATATTTTGAAGGTGATAAACCATTTTTGTGTTGTAGGGGCATTTTCATAAAATGTTGGGTTCACCAAAACCCCAATATTTAAATGGATTCCATTCCTTCCCATTAGGTCCCTCACTAGGTTCAGTCCTCTTAGACCTAATCTCGGTCTACACATGATTTTTGGGATTGACCATTACTCTTGTTGAAGATGTAATTTTGCACCCATTTACCACCTTGCTTAAATTGTCTGCTTTTTCCCCCTTTACTATTTCATATAGATCATTCTTTAGTTTTATTAATGATTTGGATTTATCATTTTTCTGGATAGCTTATAGATAGTAGATCCTTCCCTTAAAAATAACCTCTTTGATGGAGGGTAGGGGACAACATATGAAGAATTGAATTTTTTACTTTTTCTTCTTTAATGTAATGTACATAACACAACAAATGTGTAAATAAGGTTATCAATTCGTCCATGAAAATCTTTCCTAACATTAAGTCATGAAATTCCTTCGCTTGACCATCAAAATATCATTATGAGAGGTACTTTTGCTTGAAAAGTCACTGTAATTGCTCCTAATTAACTTCTTTTCCGTCCAAATTTTAAATTATTCAAACTTCCTCCCACCACAAGGATGCTTTCACTGCAATTGGTAAGATTCTAACTTATCTTTCAATTCAGTAGTATAATCATAAACTTGGAAATATTGGTTTATGTCCAGCAGCCATGCTTCTACTGCCTCCTTATATTCCCCATCATATGTTGGGGGTCTAATTTTTATGAATTCTATATATAACTCTATGTTGGGCTTCCTTTCTAGTCTACATTGATTCGTTGACGAACAATTTTCTTCTCCTTCAACTTTTCTCCCTTGACTTTCATCTTATTCTTCCATTGTTTTATGTTTATAGGTTTCTGACTTATTTTCTCATCATTTTTTTCCTCCGGAGAGTTAGAATTAGGTATATTTGTCAAATTTTTAATTATCTTCTCTTCTTCCATAGTAGCTTTTAGCTTTCATGATAAACACATAGGTTTAATACTTCATTTGCAATTTCTTCATCATGTTTAACATTTCCCTAGTGGGAACATGGGTCTTCTAGCCCAAATGCACATAAATTTCATCTTCACCGACGTGGGTTCCCTTAGTAGGTTCCACCATAAGGTCCTTCTTTATCATATTCTCCTCCTCTGTATTGACTCTAAAATTTGAACAAAAAGTTCTATTAAACTAAAATGGAATTCATGATTGGCCTAAGGCCTCAATTTTTTAACTTGGGCTCTGACTCCCACTTGTAACATCCCCATAGGATTATTGTTCATTAATGCATTGAAATGTTGAAGGAAAAAATTTCTCTTTATATAAGAACAATTAATGCATAATACAAACTACTTCTGCTTGAGAAGTCCAAAACTAATTTGTGACTTGAGTTCAAATAGACCACTAGTTTATCTTGATTTCATTAGGTACTCATTGTTCAATTTTTAGTAACTACAACTTAAATTTATTTATGTACTTATTTACATATGTTTATAGGCCTCTTTTTTTCCCTTTAAATTTTATTCTTCTGTTACATAAGTATATGTGCATAGTCCTTCTTAAATACCTCCTTTGTATGGATAATATTATAATCATGTAATGGATATATTTTCTTTGAAACAAAGTGTCACATCACTAGTAGCATATGATAAAATCCCCGACCTTAACATTCCACCCATTTATAACTTAGGTAACAAAAATATGACCATGTTATAGATGGATTTTTGGCTTGTTTTTATATTTATATTTGTCATTCATAATATAATTATCAATCCATAGCAGAGTTCATGATATTGTGACCTTTATTATATGGCATAAACACTATCATTCTTCGAACATATGACAAGGTGGATGTATGTGTTTATAGTGATATTATCACTATGCTCAAAACTAGTAACTATTACGTTTTAATGTTGGAAGAGTCTAAACCTTCGCAAGTTGTAAGTATTTCATGTGGCGACATATGGAGACCATGAAATAGTTTATGGGACACCTAAAATTTCTGAATATCAATGATAAATGTAATCAAGGTCTTGAATCGATGACTGGAAGGGATATGGATAGTTTTTGGTGTAACTACCCACACCCATTTCATCATTCTGGTCTCATTTGCACTTCTACTTGCTCCAAAGTGAGCTATGCAATTACAAGACTTATTATGACCCTTATTCTTCTGGTTCGGCCTCTACAACTTCTATCTTTCCTATTTTCAAGTTTATATGCCTGTATACTCTCAATAAAAGGTTGTCATTGGTACTAAAGAAGAATCATGGACATTCACCAAGTTAGTTTTTTTTTTCTCCCCTTTTTTAATATTTGATTTGTGGCTCTTTTTCCATTAATTTTAAATATCCTCGATGCTTATACTCTTTTCTACAGTTGTGGTACTTATATATTCGTGCAATTACTTGTATTCATAGTCATATTACTTTGAATTCTCGCACTTAATCGAGGGTTCATCCATCTATTTGTTCTCAATTATAAGCGTCATTAGGGCTCTTATTATTATGCCAAACCCCCTTCCACATAAACCCTAATGTCAAACAATGAAATGGTTTTATTTCCATTGTCGATTCTTTAACTTCTATTCTTATATTAATGTTCCTCTTTGTGATTACAGGTATAATATGGTCAGTTTGAGAAACCTTCTAACGTAAGGTATGTTAGGATATTCCGACACATAGGAAATAGTGAAGTATAACTTAGTCTACTGTAGAGTTAGGTAAAGTGTGTTTCTTTACTATGTACTTTTGTAACTTACAATCTGATGGTCAAGATATGTTCTAGACATGAAGTGATCTGACGGTTCATTCTCTCCTCGATATTATCGACACTTGATCCCTGGCTTAACACCCGATTGGTCCATGATCTCTATTTAAAGAGCATGGAGGGAAATTTGTAGGGTGACCATTCATGAGAGAAGCTTATGTAAATTTTATTTCTTTTATTAATAAATTGCCTGAAGTGGCCGCGTTGGATCAGGTCGTGGACTGTTTCCCTCTTTGAGGGTTTTAACCACATCAAGCATACTGGTGTATTGATCAGTGATCTGTTTGTGAGCAGTGTCTGGTGTTTTTCTAAGGAACTTGAATTGTAAATTCCTGCATGGTATCAGAGTTATTTGAGGGTTGGATCCATTTGTGATCGAAATCGGAAGTCGGTACAACTGAATCCGATTGTCGTTTCCTAGATCTATTGTTTATAAATGCTTTCAGGAAAAGAGAACTGCTCTATTGTGTTAGGATCATCTATTCCAGAGAGGAATGCCTTTCATTTCATGCAAAAAGGTTTCCGATAGCCCTAGCTACGTCATTTTTAAGATTTAGAGGTATACAATCTTTATTTGCAGTTTTAGTTATTTATCTCTCTGTTTGTTTCAGTTTATTTATCTCTTTATTTTTTATTACCGGATCTATACCTTTTATTTCTGCGTATGCTCTTTCCTCAATGACTCTGTGCGATCTAGGAAATTCAGACACAAAAAAGAAGGTTTTTTCTTGTGTATGCACTTTTTCGCTGCGCCTTAGTGTGATCTCGGAAAATCAGAAACATTGAAGAAAATATTTAGGTTCTGACGAAAGATAACTTTAAGCCATAAAGATTGGATTTTTTTGTATGTTCATGTTGGGTTGTGTGGATTTTTGTTTTGTAGCAAAAAAGAGTTTTTTCAAGTAAGCACACACCTCGAAGTTTCAGTGACTAAAAAAAAAAAAACCCTTCCTCTTTCCCAAAAATTACTAACTTTTTAAACTAGCTCACTTGGTCCAAAGTTACTTCATGAGAATAGAGGTCTTGAGTTTAACTCTTTCTTTTTGTTGAGTTACTTTTTCAAAAAGCACATGTATCTTATTTTTTAAAGTTACTTTATGTAAAAGTGTCCTCACCCATTATAAAAAGTGAGTCACTTATAATTCTAAAGTCTCTTTATATTTTATTTAAGTTACAACTTAGTGGGTAGCTCATAAAGTAAAATTGTAAGAGTAACTTTCACTTATCCATAAAAGTGGGTAACATATTTATTTTTTTTTAAGTGAACTTATTAGATTAAGTTTGGAAAGGGGGGATGGGATTTTTTTAAAATATAACATTATCATTCATTTCTTCACATTCACACACTTCGTCAGCATCTTCAACAAATGTTATTCAAAAATCCATAACTTCTTCATCTGGAAGCTGTTTTCAAAGCCATTTTCTTAATTAGCCTAATTTTTCGAGATCTTTCTATTGGAACACTTAGTTTTAGAACCTACAGTTTCTGTTTCTATTAAAATGGAAAGTTCGTGCCAAGTTAGTCTTGACAACACCAACTACTTCCAATGGTGGTCTTACATTGTGGATTTACTTAGAAGTGAAGGTCTTTATAAAATAGCGTCAAGCCGAGAAACTAAACCTAAAGATGAAGATAAGACATCCAAATGGGAAAAATAGGCAAGATCAAGCATGTCAGTTGATGGGAATGTCTATTTCTCCAGACCTTAGATTCCATATCGCAGAACTTGATACACCTAATGAAGCAATGAAACAACTCACAAAGCTTTTTGGAATTAAATATAAAATTAGGGCACATCAACTTGAAAATGAGTTTCTTAAGTTGGACCCCAATAATGTTTCTTCCATTGAAGATTTTTTGTCCAAGTTCAAGACCCTTAGACTTCTCTTGGAAGGTGTTAAGGTTAAGAAACAAGATGGTAGCCTTATCTATTCCATTCTTACTAAGTTGGGACCAGCCTTGATTTGAAATGGGGCACTAAAGGCTTCTTGTCAGCATATAAGAACCTTTCCCACTCCAAAGCTTAAACAATTTCCAAGATCTAGCTTATGCTTAACAATTTGCATAATTAAAAGAACTTGAAATAGGTGTATGCTTTTGATTGTCCTTAACTGTTTATGTACTTTGAGTTCATTTACTTATGTTGAAATAAAACTCAAATAATAGTAAATAAAAGCAGCAAATAAACATCGTACAGACAGCAACAAGATGCAACAAATAATCAAACCACATAAACAGCAAGTTTAATATGGAGTTCACCCTGATATCTTGGGCTATGTCTCCTTGAGCTCTAATCAACTCTATTAGGCTCTTTGGGATTATGGATTCAATTCTTTTACAAGTTCCACACTAAACTCCATTGGTTTACAACTGAACAAATGGGCTTAGAATGCCATCTTACCCTTGGTTGTCCTCACTCTGCAGATAGATCTAGGCTTCTTTGAACTAGATTCATTCAATCAATGCTTTAGGCTATCTTGAGCTCCTGACTTGCACCAAATCCCTCAGAATTATTTTATTGTCTCTAGAATTCCTTCTTCTATCTTCAGCACGCATCAGACACCAGCAACAACTTGATCATTTCGATCACTTTGTTGTTCTGATTGCATTATAGCTTCATGGCTTGTAGAAGTCCATTGAGCCCTCTGGCTCTGCGGCTCTGCCTCCAACCTCTGGTGGCTATGCCTCTGTCAACACTCTGGCTCTACCTTTCAACCTCTAGTGGCTATGTCAAGCTTCTCTAAGCTTCTCTGAGCTTCCTCTGAGAATTACTCTGCTTGAGCCTCCGAGAATCCTCTTTCTCTGTGCTTTTTTGTTTTGCTCGGCCTCTGCACGGATGCCTGCTAATTGTGTTCTCTGTTTTTTGTAACACATTTGTTTTCGCCTCTCAAAAGCATGGAAGAAAAATCATTTGATCAAAGAATCCATTTTCCAATTGAAAGGAATGACAACATGGGGTAACCCAATCGTTTTACCTTCCTCCTGTAGAAATCCCAAATTCAAGCACGTAATGGAAATACACATAGAAAAGCACGAAAAGCACATTATTAGCCATTCAGCTAGACTTCAAATAATATAGAATCACATCTATATCCTTCTCAGGTCCATGTTCCTCATCACTCATCGCAAATCGCATTGCCTATGGCCAAACACCAAATACATGGGAATACATGGAAATCCATATAAACCGGATTTCAAATGATATACAGTCGCATTTATAATCCTATCGGGTTGTGCTCCGATCGCATATCACAATCACAATGTCACATGGTATGGTTCTCCCCTCTGCATTGTTGCAATTTGATCGTTGATCTCCAATCGCATTGATGTATCACTATCGGCTCCATTGCATGTCACATGTGCACTGGCCCTTTGTATTGGGGTCTACCGATCGTCGATCGTCGATCGACGTTATCGGCCCATTGCAATCACTTTCTCCAATGGCCTGAGACTTGTGCCATGTCCAATGCATTGTTCCAATGTGATATATAGATATCTTTGATTCACCAATCGCCGACCCACTTCATCGCAATCTCAATCGGCTCTGCCCAAGGTTCCAATATTGCATGTAAGTTTTTCCCCGATGCGATATGTCAGAGATCACCAATCGGGAAGTCCTTCTACCTACGATTAAGTCCCCCCTTTGAACCTTTCCAATGTGATTTATTTAAGGAGCCCTTAAGTCCCATTTATAAGAAATTGTCTCATTTTCAAAGGACAATGGGAATTTTTGTTTACAATAACTTCTTCATCCGAAGTCCATTTTCACCCATTCAAATTGCGTTAGATTTAGAATGAAGAGATCTTTGCAATGAGACTATTTCTAGGAGCATCCTTTGACTTCCATTTTTCCTCTATGAGGAAAATTCATAGACTTAAAAGTCTATGTTAGATCCATTTTGGATCACGCCTTCCCACTAAAAATATTTTGGACTCCAAAAGACTGATATACTGATCTGAACAGTAAATGAGAGTACCTCACCCTCTTATTTCAGCCTCCATATACTTGCCTTTCATAGTGCCTTTGAACCAAAGCCTTTGAACACTCCCTTCCTAGATGTGCTTGTCCTCCTAGGAAGAACTATCTTCCTCCTTGACTTCCTGCAGAACTCCTACTGAGAAGATCACAGAAGGTAGTTTGAACTTCTCTACCTTGATCATTGATCCAAGGTGTCTTAAACCAATGTGAAGTTACATCTGCTTCACAAAATTTTCAATTGTACCTGTTTGACACATTGTCAACAACAACTATTAACAACAACATGATTATAGGTAACAACTAGATGGCCTAAACTCCTGCTTAAACAAAAGAAACAAATTTCACTTCTTATGAACACCTTTGTGTCTTTACATCTACATACAAATGATTGACTAGATAACAAGCCAGCAAAACATGCCTTTAAAACAATTGACCCTTCAATTCAAACATGTAGAAAAATAATTCTAAAATTCGTTTTCAAAGATGAAACACTTCACCATAATCTCCATCTTGGAGACCAAATCAAATTTTTCCAAGTCAACATTAACAGTACATGTATGCTTAAAAACAAAGAAATCAACCCTTCAAGTTAATTACACACACATGTTCAAATACAAGGAAATCATCAACATCCTTGTGGTTATGCATATCATGCTTATGCATGTATTTCATCTTTCAACTTTTGCTTAAGTACATTGTACTTTCGAAGCTGAAATGAACATAATGTTGCAGCAATAGAGTGAGTCTCCTACTTAACTTTTCCATTCAGCTTCTTGGTAAAAACCTGCAACTTGAATCTCATTAAGAAATAAATGCATTCTATTGATTTGATGCATTTTCAAAAGACATGCAACCTTAATTGGATAAAAACTTTAACCATTTCTTACCAATCCATTTCAAAGGTCCTTCCTTTGTCTGCACATCAGCATCAACATCTGAATCATCTTGAAACACATCATTCATGGAATATTTCTTTCCATTATTGTCATTCTTTCTTTCCACCTTCTTCAAGTTTTGTGGAAGCATTGTTGGATTCAGAGTCCAACATTTTGTAGCAATATGTGCTTGCTTATGGTAGTAAGTGCAACGCATGTGCATCTTCTCAACACCATGATTTGCCTTGTCTAATGAACCTTTGGCTTTTTACTTCCTTTCGTTCAAAAGTTTCCTATATGTGGCCATTCTCTTCCAACATCTAGAAACATTATGGCTATCCAAACCACAAAAGGAACATGCAATTATTTTCCCATGCTTATATGGAAATTTATCATTCTTTACATAAGCAAAAGGAATATGATTAGAACCAGATTTATACCTTTCTCTTTCACCTTTATTGCCTTCTTGAGGAGGTGAATTTAATGAAGAAGTAGCTCCCTTTGGAACACCATCAACCTCTTCAATGGTTTCAGAGTTTCCACAACTCTCTGGTTCAAGTGTATGCTTATGAACACCTTCTTCCTGAAAATGATGTATCAAGCTACTGCATTCCCCATGAATACAACCTTAATACTTTTGAGGTAGAAGACTTGAAATGAAACTCCTTCTTGGAAGTGTTTCAATTGCCTTCATGGCAGCTTTGGAACTTTCTCCATAAGCTTGTCCATAGCCAAGACCAAAATACTTATGCCTTTCCTCAACTATTATTGGCTCAACAATACCCTGTTCATGTTTTCCCAAGCCTTTTCCTTCATAGCCGATCTTGGGAATTAACTTGGAACCTATGCCTCTGGTATGTTTTTCAAAAGAACCAATATAAACATTCTTAGAGGAAATTGAAGACAAACTGGAATTGTTTACCTCTTCTTCAAGCTGATACTTGACTAAGGCTTCTTTTGCAATAAAGAGTTGTGTCTCCAACTCATGCATCCTTTCCAAGTTCATATTTGCAATATGAATTTGTCTCTTCATTTCCTGCAATTTGTTAGAAAGAAATTGCTTCTCTTCCTTAATGCAATTCAACTGCTTTCTAAGTATGATGCTCTTCCTTCAATCCTCATACATTTCTCTCACCATATCCATCATGATGAACAAGTCTTGCTTCATGTCTTCATCAAAGACTCTTGTGAGGAAAGAAGAATTTGAGGACTCACTTGTAGAAGTTGTCATTATGCTTTGGGATAAGAAGAATGCCTTCAACCCTTCTTCCTTCTTGTCCTCTCCTGGACTTAGCTATCAATAGCTTTCCCTTAACCTCTGGAAACTCAAACAACAATAAGTTTACAAACAATCAAACAACGAAATCCTTACTACTGTTTGAACACCTTTCAACTCAAACAATCATATAGATTGCTTTGTCAATCAAGCATTCTCGTTTGATACCACTTGCATCATGACACAACCTGCTTCATGACACAACCTGCTCTGGCATAACTTAACTCTGATATCACCTTCTTTGAAGGTGGGGTCAATTAACTTGATGCTCTAATTAACTTGGCTTTGATAAGACCTGATCTGAAATGGGGCACTAAAGGCTTCTTGTCAGCTTACAATAACCTCTCGCACTCCAAAGCTTAAAAATTTTCCAAGATCTAGCTTATGCTTAACAATTTGCGGAATTAAAAGAACTTGAAATAGGTGTATTCTTTTGATTTTCCTTAACTATTTATGTGCTTTGAGTTCATTTTCTTATGCTCAAATAAAACTCAGATAATAGTAAACAAAAGTAGAAAATAAACATCATACACATAGTAACACGATGCAACAGATAACCAAACCACATAGACAACAAGTTTAATATGGAGTTCACCCTGATATCTTGAGCTACGTCTCTTTGAGCTCTAATCAACTCGATTAGGCTCTTCGGGATTATGGCTTCAATTCTCTTAAAAGTTCCACACTTGACTCCATTGGTTTACAACTGAACCAATGGGCTTAGAATGCCATCTTAACCCTGGTTGTCCTCACTTCGTAGATAGATCTAAGCTTCTCTGGACTAGTTTCCTTCACTCAATGCTCTGGGCTATCTTGAGCTCCTAGCTTATACCAACTCCCTCGAAATTCTTTTACTGTCTCTGGAATTCTTTCTTCTGTCTTTAGCTCACATCAGACACCAGCAATAGCTTGATCATTTCAATCTCTTTGATGTTCTGACTTCATTATAGCTTCATGGCTTGTAGAAGTCCATTGAGCCCTCTGGCTCTACGGCTATGCCTCCAACCTTTGGTGGCTATGCCTCTATCAGCACTCTGGATCTACCTTCCAACCTTTGGTGGCTATGTTGAGCTTCTCTGAGCTTCTCCGAGCTTCCTCTCCGCATTACTCCACGTGAGCCTCCGAGAATCATCTTTCTCTGTGCTTTCTGTGTTTTGCTCAGCCTCTGCGCAGATGCCTGCTAATTGCGTTCTCTATGTTTTTATAACAAATTTTTTTTCTCCTCCAAAAATCATGGAAGACCAATCATTTGATCAAAGAATTTGTTTTCCAATTGAAAGGAATGGCAACATGGGGTAACCCAATCGTTTTTCCTTCCTCCTACAGAAATCCCGAATTTGAACATGTAATGGTAATACACAGAGAAATGCACGAAAAACACATTATTAGATATTCAACCAAACTTTAAATAATATAGAATTGCATGTATATCCTTCTCGAGTCCATGTTCTTCATTGCTCATCGCAAATCGCATTGCCTATGGCCAAACACCAAATACACGAGAATACACATAAATCCACACAAACCAGATTTCAAATGATATACAGTCGCGTTTATAATCCTATTGGGTTTATGCTACGATCGCTTATCACAATATCATTGTCACATGGTGTATTTCTCCCCTCTGCATTGTTGCAATTTGATCGCCGATCACCGATCACATCGGCGTATCGCTATCGACTCCATCGCATGCCGCATGTGCACTGGCCCTTTGTATTGGGATCTACCGATCTCCAATCGCTGATTGTCACTATCGGCCAATCACAATCGCTTTGTCCAACGGCCCGAGGCTTGTACCACATCCGATGCATTGTTCAGATGTGATATATAGATATTGTCGATTCATCGATCGCCGACCCGCTTCATCACAATCACAATAAGCTCTACCCGGAGTTTCGATATCACATGTAAGTCTTTCCCTGGTGCAATATGTCAGAGATCGCCAATCAGGAAGTCCTTCTGCCTGCGGTTAAGTCCTCGCTTTGAACCTTTCCGATGCAATTTATTTAAGGAGCTCTTAAGTCCCATTTATAAGATTGCCTCCTTTTCAAAGGACAATGGGCAAATTTCTTTTTACAATAACTTCTTCATCTGAAGTCCATTTTGGCCCATTCAAATTGCGTTAGATTAAGAATGAAGAGACCTCTTCAATGAGACTAATTCCAAGAGCATCCTTTGACTTTAATTTTTCCTCTGTGAGGAAAATTCATAGACTTAGAAGTCTATGTTAGATCCATTTTGGATCAAGCCTACTTTGTGTTTGTTTCCACCTTCCATTCTACTAGAGAAGCCTTTATTTCTCAAGGACAAAACTACAAGTCCCCCTCTTTTGTTGCCTTTTGTGATTATTTAATAAGAGAACAAGAAAAACTCTTACATCTTGGTCTCCTTAATCTTTGAAACTCTTTAAGAAATCCTTAGTCGCCAAACAACAACCAAATTCAAAGAATCCTCAAAAGCAATATCCTAAAAAGAATGGTCCTAAACCAAACAAGGGTCCTAAGCAATTTCAGTCTCAACATGAAAAATCATTTCAACAAAATGATAAGGCAAATAAAAACAAAGGGAAGAAGAATGATAGACATTGCCACTTTTGTAATCGAGATGACCACTTAGAATCCAATTTCTTTGAGAAGATGGAATCCTTGGAAGCAACAATGAAAAAGCATAACATCTATTTGGAACATTCTTCAACTTCAACTTCATCTTCAGGAATAACACTTTCCACATGTGGTTGTCAAGCATCTCGGTCTGGTTATGCACTAAATGTATCTTCTTCTTCTGATTCTCATGAGTGACTCATTGATTCTGGAGCTTCTTATCACATGGCCAAAAACAAAGCCATGTTTTCTTATTTAAATGATTGTAACACCAAAAATATATATGTTGGTGATGATAGATCTCTTAGTGTTGTATGGACTGGAACTATTCATCTAGACAATGGTCAATTTAATGTTGTATTATGTGTTCCAACCTTATCATGCAACCTTCTATCTCTGTATCAAATAACTCATTTAGGTGAAGGTAAAACTGTTGAATTTTCACCTCACGTTGTTTTAATTAAGGACCTAAGAGATCCTAAACAGATTTTAGCTACTGGCATTGTTGATGATTCTACAAGGTTGTATAAGTTTAACAAATTTGGGTCATCATC
The DNA here is from genome assembly GCA_000404065.3 of Pinus taeda. Classification (NCBI taxonomy): domain Eukaryota; kingdom Viridiplantae; phylum Streptophyta; class Pinopsida; order Pinales; family Pinaceae; genus Pinus; species Pinus taeda. The sequence goes on along the minus strand of APFE030638627.1, from coordinate 43,290 downwards.
TCTTCCCTCGGTATTTGTTGCTCATAATGATGAAGTGAGAAAACTTTGGCATGAGTGATTTGGTCACTTAAACTAATGCTCCCTTAAAAATCTATGTAAAGAGAATATTGTGACTAGTCTTCCTACGGTATCTTGGAGAGATGGTGTTTGTTCCAGATGTGTACTCAGAAAACATCATTGAGATAGTTTTGAAAAAAATTCCTCTTGGCAAGCCTCGGCCCCTTTATAGTTTGTACATAGTGATTTATGTGGTCCACTTCCAGTTCTTTCATTCTCTAGCTACAAGTATTTCTTAACTTTTATTAATGATTTCTCGAGACGCACTTGGGTATACTTCTTAAAAATCAAGAGTGAAGTATTTAACATGTTCTTGGCCTTTTAGGCCTTTGTTGAAAAACAATTTGGACATCAAGTTCTTAAGCTAAGATATGATAATGGCGGAGAATATGTTAGCAACAAATTCATCAACTTTTGCACTGAGCATGGAATTCAAATGCAACATATTGTTCCATATCCTCCACAAAAAAATGGTGTAGCTGAAAGGAAGAATCGTACCTTAAAGGAAATGGCTAATTGTACGCTTCAATCTAAAAGACTTAGTATTAATTTTTGGGCAGAAGCAATTAACTGTGCAGATTACATAGTAAATCACACTCCTACTAAGATTTTAAATAATATCACTCTAGAAGAAGCATGGAGCTCAATTAAACCAGATGTAAGTCACTTTCGTGTTTTTGGAAGTGAATCATGGGCCTATATTCCAGATGAGAAACATAAAGCTTTAGAACCTAAGAGTGAAAAATGTATTTTTGTTGGATATTATAAAGATGTCAAAGGATATAGACTTATTCCACTTATGTCCAAAAATGTTATCATTGGAAGAGATGTAAAGTTTGTAGAAAATATATTAGCCTACGAGCCTAGTTCAACGGATGTGCCACCTCTATCTATCCCTTCTACTTTTAAGAATATTTCTTCTTCAGATGATGACAGCGAGGATGACAATCCCCCCCCACCTTCTCAAGATCCTCCTTCAGTTCCTCATCTTCCAAAATGGGTCCATGCTTCTCGGGATGCAGCAAGTACTCTTGCAGGTGATCCTACAGATCAACGCACGATCTCAGTTCAATAGAGCCTCTTCTTTATTGGCTCAAGCTTCAACGAATTATGATCCTGACACATTTGCAGAAGCTTCAGGCCATTCAAATTGGGATGCAGCTATGAATGAAGAATATCGTTCATTATTGGCAAATGATACATGGGATCTTGTTCCTCTTCCAAAGGGACGAAAACTTGTTAGATGCAAATGGGTTTATAGAACCAAGTTTGGACCAGATGGAAAAGTTGATAAACATAAAGCGCGTCTTGTTGCTAATGGTTTTTCACAAGTTGAAGGCATTGACTATACTCAAACCTTCTACCCTGTTGCAAAAATGAACTCTATCCACCTTGTTCATTCCCTTGCTGCCTCTTTCAAATGGGAAGTCCATCAGATGGATGTTAAATGTGCCTTCTTGCATGGGGACTTGCATGAAGAAATCTATATGGAACAACCTCCTGTCTTTATACAAACAGAGTCCAGCCTTGTATGTCGGCTTAAGAAATCTCTATATGGTCTCAAGCAAGCCCCTCGAGCTTGGTATGCCAAAATGGATAGCTTTCTTTTAGATACTGGCTTTTCTAGGTGTCATTCTGACAATACTATCTACACTAAGAAGGTGGGTAAGTCTCTTATCATTCTTGTTCTTTATGTTGATGATCTTATCCTTATTGGTAGTTATCCCAACCTTATAAACCATGTGAAATCCAACCTTAAAAAACAGTTTGAAATGACAGACTTAGGACACTTGCATTATTTCCTTGGTCTTCATGTCTTGCAATCCAAGGAGGGTATTTCCCTTTCCCAATCCAAGTATCCATGTGATCTTCTACGCCACTTTCACATGGAAGACTGTAAGCCAGTGCCTTCTCCCTTTTAGTCTAGATCCAAATTTTCACTTGTACTTCCCCTGAAGTTGATGCTACCTTGTACCGTCAGCTTGTAAGAAAAATTTTGTATCTGAACCTTGCTCATCTTGACCTTTCCTTTGTTGTTGGCCTTATTGCTCGATTTATGAAAAACCCACATGAAAGTCATTGGAAAGCAGCTAAAAGAATACTTCGTTATGTTCGAGGTACAGTTCAGTTTGGGATTCATTACATTGCAGAAGCATCTCTTCTATTGGTTGGTTTCATTGATTCCGATTGGGTTGGTGACCCTAATGATCAAAAGTCTATTGCAGGTTATGTCTTCACTCTTCATTCTGGAACTATTACATGGGCTTGCAAGAAATAAAGTTCCATTCTATTTCTTCAGCAGAAGCATAGTATCATGGTGTTGTAAAAGCTAGTAAGGAAGCCCCATGGCTTCATTAGATCCTGTTAGAGTTTGGATTTCAGCAACAACATCCGACTACACTTTGGTGTGATAATCAAAGTGCCATTCAACTATGCAAAGATCCAATCAGTGCAGTAAATAGATTGAACTACACATGCACTTCACCAGAAAGCTCATTCATCACCATGTTCTTGAATTGCACTATTGTTCAACTGATAATCAAGTTGCAGACATCTTTACAAAGGCTCTCACAAAGGCGAAGTTTACTAAACTTCGATTTATGGTTGAAGTTTAGGAAGTTGTCACTAAGGGGGGTGTTATAGACATATTTGGGCACTACAACCTCAATCATATATGTTGATAAACCAAGTTCTCTTTAACCCCTAAAAGTGTTGTTTCATACCCTAAAATATCATGGTCAATTGATTACATCATTTCCCAGAAGTTCCAGCTGAAAAACTACTCAGAACTGGCCAAAACTGGACCATATTGATTGCTCCATGGTCAAAGTGTGATGCATACTGGTTGCTACACTAGCTAGGTGTGATGAATACTGAAAGAGCCTTATGTGGGGTGTGATGAGCGAGAAGAGACAAATGGCAAAGACAGTTTGCTAAGTGGATGCTCATGGAATCTTCTAGAAACTTCTCCTATGACACTTGCCTCTCTGAATTTCCCAAGGGATGAGTAAGAGATCAAAGAAATCTCCAAGTGGAACCAAGAACTATCAGTGGAATGACACAAATCAAAAACCTAGAGCTAACTCACCCCCTTGCAAGACATGTATATATGGATCCCTCATCTAAGAGATCTGGAGGCTAGAATTTTGTAAATTGTAAGGAAGTGTTGTTGGTTTCTCTTTGAGACATTGTATTGTTGGGTGATCTTGCTTTTCTTGAGGTGAAGAGGGCTTTAATGCTGGAAGGACGATGCTTGATCAGACAGCTGGGTTGTAATCCTCTCTTCTACTATTAATAAAGTTATTTGAGTTTTCCTCCATATAATTGTGTATTTGTGAATCTTTCTATTTGTGACTGCAACTGTATGGTCAATGTATTTCTGATTCTACATTGTTTATGGTATTATAAATCTCTATGCTTTGATGGTGTTTTGTTGCTTTGCCTCTGCAGGTATTCTCTAAAGTGAGACAAGTAGGAAAGGAGTGGCAAGCAATATCAAGGGAGAGAAGAAATGAGCAAGGAGCCAAGCGATAGATTCAGGTTGGTGCTCTCTTCTTCTCTCTTATCTATCATACATAAAGGAAATAACAAGTTACTTTGATTGTTTGTTTCTAAGATAGCTACCTGTCTTAGTGGGACTAGCAAATCGAAAAGACACTAGTTTTCCCAGAAACAAAATGGCGACTCCACTGGGAGGCGATTAGTTTTTTTACTTGTTATTGTTGTTTGCTTTATAAACTATATACGAAGCCTAAAGTTAAGCCAAGTAGCCTTTGAACTTCTCTTGCTATGCAAGTGCAAAGTAGATTAATGTTGCTTCAGTCAATCTCAAGGTTGGTTTATGAACTGAACATCTGACTTGCAAACATCCTAGGTGCCCTGGTGGTAGCTCAATAACCTCCTAAGATCGTACCCCTGTACTTTGTTTTTACTGTCTATCATAGCTTAGCTGTAATAACTGAACTTAGTTGCAAATTTTGAGCACAAACCAAACTCAATTTCGCTCCCTGGACCATTGCACTGTCTGTAACTTGCCTGTATGCATCGCACCTCCCTTGTGTTGCAGGTGAGATGCATCCCTATTTCCATTAAGGACAGGTGCGATGATTGAATGATATGGTTTTCCTCCCTGGAAATTGGTTTTTTCTCCTCCATTATTCAACCTCCATTGATCAGGATTTGTGAATGTTTTTTTTATGTATTTTTCATCATTTACAATCCTCCTTTGTCAAGAGTAGCTTAATCAAACTATCGTTTTTTGATTCAAAAGTGTCGTAACTATCGTTTTGAGTCAAGAAGAAGAGTGGCGTAAAGTCCTCCTCTTTTAGATAGTTGATTGTACTTTTGTCACTATATTTGATTTGAATTCTCAATATTTGAAGTGTCGAAAACAGTTTTCCATTCAAAATCGAAAGTGTCATTTTAGTCTTCCTTTCATTTTGAAAAGAAATTGTTGAAGTGTCGCTTTGAAGAAAAACGTTCAGATCTATACTTAGTTTTCCTTTTTGGCATTCTCACATTAAGGAAACGGAAGAAAACAAATACATGAATGTGCATTTGCATTTAGACTGCATGTGGAAAATGATTTTGGAAAAGTGCATTTAGTGTGTGCTCTCTACTCTCTGTTGAAAGAATCGTACACTTCTTTCTTTAGTAGCTAGGATTTTCATTGCTAAAAGAAAACAAACGATTGTTTATCATTTTAGATTGCATATTTAGGAATTTTACATCTACATCACGCGGTGAACCTTGAAAGACAAACTTCTAAAAGAGATCAACTCTAAAATAAACCTTAATGAACATAAAAACGCTTTGTAACCTAACAAAACACATATAGAAGTCTAGGCTAGAGACGTGTTCTGGAGTCGTAAAACCTGGTAACTATTGTTTTCATTGAAGGTTGGGTGATTCCTCCTCATTGATACGATAAGTGCCAGTACAAAGTTGTGCTCCCCGTACCGTCGAGTATATATTGGGAGACCACAATAGCCTAATATTATTTATCCTTACGAAGCTGTGTTTGCTGCCTTAACGATCGCAATGCACTGAACACAACATTCGAGAAGATTGATTGTCATACGTAAAGCCCTTGGTAATTTCTCTTTAATTTACCACCAAGGTGTATATTGCAGTTTTGTGATTGGTTTGGTAATCCCTATGTCTAGATTTCTAGGGTAGTCACTTTCATTCCTTCTCGAATTCCTAAAAGAAAAGGTCCATCTGAGCACTTGTCACTTCAGGCTCATTAAAAATCGAAGGCGACTAGAGTCACCTATAGCTTTTTCTCGACTCTTAAAAATTGAAAAATCAAGTTGTGTCAAAGCGTCATAAATTTATTTAATTCGGAATAACATCCCTATTCCTTCATTGATCTTAGGTTGAGGTAATGGAGTCCACCAATCAAGGAATTCCCCTTGGGGGGAATCCTAGTCATTTCTCTTCTTGGGGAGATATTGGTGCTCCATATATGGCTACATTGTCCCTTCCAGGAATCACAATTGGCATGCCAGTATGGCTATTCTCAACCTCTATCATTCAAAACACCGTAATTCCTCAATAATCAAATCAGCAACCAGATGATACTGAAGTTGTCCCTTCACCTTCTACTTCATTTATTTCTCCCTCTCCTTCTTCCTCTTCGCTTGGTGAAACTAGTGATACTAAAAACCAAGTAACTGAGAAGAAGAAGAAGAAGACAGTCAAGCAAGGGGGCAAACATGCATCATCCAACGAAAATACGCACACCGAAACTTACAAACCAAAATCCCCATGCATAATTTGCAAAGGGAACCACTTTCATCAAGATTGTCCTTGTATTCTGTGGATCTTGAGAGAATGGTCTCCCCGTTTGCACCATCCGGTGTCATCAACCTTTGTCAATCATGTATACAGCACACTGTTAACTAGTGAAAATGAAGTCAATGGACAAAAAGGAAAGTCTAGATTTCCTTGTAGGTTGTGTGAAGGCGATCATGCCCTTCACCTTTGTCATTTTCTGGATGAAGCCAAAGGTGTCTTGGATAACCGTCCTGCTTCACCGTAGTGACTTCCGTCTGGATACAAGAAACTCTTGCCAAGTCCATCGCTAGTTGAAAATCTAGCTGACATAAATCAATTGTTGGTCGAAATGCCTATCATTGAAAGTAAAACTTTTGAGTCCATATCAGACCCAAGTCAATAGGTCAAGATGGCAGTCGACCCAGTTTTATATTTAGAAGGTCTACCTTTAGATGATACAATTTCCAAAGAGAATTAGAATGACACCATTCAAATTCTTTTTGTTAATATAGAGCCTGATGAACATGGGCGCAACCCGCCTGTTCCTTTACAACAGGAGGAAGGTTCCCTATTTCAGGAGGTTTATGCAGTCATTTATATGGTACCTCCTTTGAGCAGTCTAGTCGTTTCCTTCGATTGGAATCAATTAGCAAGACCATGCCTTCCATCTAGCGTACCATTCCAAATCATAGTACAAGTGTACAAAATGATCATGTCTGGCACCATCATAGATGAAGGGGCTTCAGTGAGTATCCTTTCCTCAACTACTTGGAAAGCTCTTGGTTCACCATCGCTCCTATTTGAGAATCAAAATTTGTCAGGCTTTAACAAAGGAACCAGTCAACCGTTAGGGATCCTTCCAAAGTTACCCATAATTTTGAAAGGGAAAAACGTTCACTTGAATGTGATGGTAGTCCAAGGGCCATTAGATTACAATCTATTCCTTGGGCATGACTATGTTTATAGCTTGGAAGCTATCATTCCACACTCTTCCGAGTGATGTGTTTCCCACATGAAGGCAGAATGGTAAAACTTATCGACCAGCTTTCATTTCCTGGTTCAAACACAACTACTAGTCAAACATCATCTCTAAATGGTCTTTTCACATCAAGAATATCTCTTCAACCTTCATTTCATCCACCTAATTACCATGGGTAGTTCAGTGAATGTAATGAAGTCTAGGGGGCATGCACCCTAGTCTGCTTCAGCAGACGAACCCAGCTGAAAATATATATTTCCTTGTAGGTTATATGATTGGTCCGAAACACCATTTCCTTGTAGGATTTGGGATCGGTCTAAAACATTTATCTCCTCGAAGGTTATGTGATTGGAAGTTCCGACCCACACCATTCACCTTGGTCTATTTCGATGGACAAAGCCAAGGAAGTGTTTTGTATGCTCCGCGGATGAAACAATCTTGCTTAAATGCAAGGACTTCCATATGGTAACCTAGAAACTCTGCTTTTCTTCATACCTGGGGGCATGCAACCCTTTCTATACAACCAAAAGATGACCAATTAGGTTAGCTTTGTAGTAGTTTTAGTTTAGCATTTTAGCTTAGGTTAGTTCAACTTCTTGGGTTAGGTGAATGGTCTGATCCACCATTCACCTTTGTCGCCGGTGCGCAGACAAAGAAAAGGACGGATTTTGCCTCGGCCGAGGACAAAACCATCCTACCTAACCTTAGTAGTTCCTTAGCTTTTAGTGTAGTTAGCTCTGTAATTTGGTCGTTTCTAGCCTGCATGAAAAGACAATGAGCAAAGTTTTGCGTGGTGCAAGCTCATTAAAAAATGAACCTACTAACAAGAGAAATCTTTAAACGACTGGCACGAGCAATGTTTCCGCAAAGTTCAAGCTTGTTAAAAAATAAACCTAGCACTGAGCACATGTTGACACAAGGTTCAAGCTCATTAAAAAATAAACCCGCCTTCAGTAAACGACCTTTGTGATTGCCATGCTATTAGTCTTTTCAGCCTTGGTTGTGTTCTTCCATCACCTCCATTCTTTTGGCCGATCATACACTTCCACTTGATTGTTTACCCTTTTGAGGAACAACTGCCACAAGTGATTATGTTAGCCACCCTCTTCACTGCCATGTTTTGAGAAGTTCCAAACTTACCTGGAACTAGCTGCTACCCGAAAATATCACTTGTTCCTCAAAAACGAGTTTCTTTTAAGCTCTTTTTAGACTCATTAAATATGAAAAGATTGTTGAGCTATTGGCCTTTCCAGCTTGTTAAAGTAAAGAGAAGCGCCATCCCTCCTGTAAATTTTAATCTCTTAGAACCTAAGGGATTATCAAACAAAAATATCGAGTGCTTGTTTTTTCGGCTCGCTAAAATGATCGAAAGGTCATCCCTTTCATATTATTTTATACTTTTTTGGACTTAAGGGATTATGCTACGAAAAAGGACTGTTGGAGTTTCCTTTTTGTCCCTTTTCAAACTCTCTAAGCATGAAAAGTACCGAGTTATATTTGTCATTAAACTCGTTAAAACAATAGCGATGAACTTGTCCACCTAGACAAGAATGAGTTTCACTGTCGCTAGGCTCGCTAAAACATAGCGACAGGTTTGCCCGAAGGGAAAATTATGAATATGTATATGTTATCCTCCTCAAGCTTAACAAAAATAAAGAGGTACTGGTCATCAATGACTGGAGAAAAAAGGGAAGAAAACTTGATGAACTTTATTGGTAGTAGGTCGCTCTTGAACATGAAACTTTCACTCCATCACCATGATTGAGCCGGGTTGGGTTATTCCGTTCACCGGTCATATCAGCATTGGTCCTCCGTACCATCCATCTTTTGGGGTTAACACTACCAATCCATTTCAGTGTTGTCGATATGTTCAAGAGAAGTCATTCAGAGAATTTACCACCCAGCTAACGCCTCATCCACTGCAATACCTTCACTCTCCATTTTTTCATGACCGCCATTCCTAAGCCTTGTATCATCAGATCATTTTCACCTCTAGAAAATCATTTTCTTCGTTTCGTGTCGTAGATGTGGGATACATCAAGGCCCTACTATCATGAGTCACTTCTTTTCGACATTAGCACATTATCCAAGAAGTTGACTTAGAAACAACCCTTTTATTACTTTGAAACTTGCATGCCTCAATGGCAAGTTTCTCATTTCCGGCGACAGGTTTACATCAATGGCCTTCGACCGAAAGATTTTACATGGTGTTCAACATCGACTCATATATTCACACCACGTGAATTGTACTGTAGTACCTTGAGGGTCGTTATCATTATCGGTGATTCCTCTTGTGCCTATTAACAACTTACATCATTGGCTGGTAATCATGCGATGTCTTTCCATGTTCAACTTCAAAACATCTTTTCACATGGATCAAATTGTACATCGAGCGAAGATTGAATGAGTTTGAAGACCCTGGATCTAGTTTCCTCCATCTGGGCTGTGATATATTTAGGGAAATAAAGACATCAAATGTACACAGAAGTTGCACATATGATCATCCAAGCTAAGGGATGATGACTCTACATATAAGAATCATCAGTCTGCAACCACAGACAGTTATCTGTTCCATGTACATGAAAGTGAATTTATAAAAGCTGAGTATGGGAATGCCCGCCTCAGCTAGATTATGAAAATAATATGATGATGATGTATTGTATTGTATCTTGTTACAGGTCAGCTTCCCGTTCGAAAACCTCAGATCCTCATGATAAAGCATTTCACCCAACGTCAGAAGATTTATGACCTCATGCTTTAGGGGCAACTATTATAAACATATTTGGACATTCCAACCCCAATCATATATGTCAATAAACCAAGATCTCTTTAACCCCTAAAAGTGTTGTTTCATACCATAAAATATCATGGTCAACTGATTACATCATTTCCCAGAAGTTCCACCTAAAAAACTACTCAGAACTGGCCAAACCTGGACCATACTGACTACTCCATGGTCAAGGTGTGATGCATACTGGCTGCTACACTAGCCAGGTGTGATGCATACTGAAAGAGCCTTCTGCGGGGTGCGATGAGCGAGAAGAGACAAATGGCAGAGACATTTTGCTAAGTGGATGCTCATGGAATCTTCTAGAAACTTCTACTATGAAACTTACCTCTCTGAATTCGCCCAGGGATCAGTAAGAGATTAGAGAAATCTCCAAGTGGAACCAAGAACTATCAATGGAATGACAATAATCAAAAACCCAGATCTGACTCACCCCGTTGCAAGACATCTATATATGGATCCCTCATTTGAGAGATGTGGAGGCTGGAATTTTGTAATTTGTAAGGAAGTTTTGTTAGTTTCTCTTTGAGACATTATATTTTGGGGTGATCTTGCTTTTCATGACGTGAAGAGGGCTTTCACTTTGGGAGGATGATGCTAGATCAGACAGCTGGGTTGTAATCCTCTCTTCTACTACAAATAAAGTTATTTGAGTTTTCCTCCATACAATTGTGTATTTGTGAATCTTGTTATTTGTGAATCCAATGTATGGTCAATGTATTTATGATTATGCACTATTTATGGTATTATAAATCTCTATGCTTTGATGGTGTTTTATTGCTTTGCTTCTACAGGTATTCTCTAAAGCGATACAAGTAGGAAAAGAGTGGCAAGCTCTATCAAGGGAGAGAGAAAACAAGCAAGGAGCCAAGAAATAGATTCAGGTTGGTGTTCTCTGCTTCTCTCTTATATATCATACATAAAGGAAATCACAAGTTACTTTGATTGTTTGTTTCTAAGATTGCTACCCATCTTAGTGGGACTAGTAGATCAAAAATACACTAGTTTTCCCGGAAACAGGGGGATAGGCTCTAATGCCTCCTTCCTTCTCCTATTATGTCATATTTGTACATCCTTCAATCCTATCCCAAGTCGTTCTTTATGACAGGTGTTAGGATATTCCGACACATAGGAAATAGTTAAGTATAACTTGGTCTAGTGTAGAGTTAGGTAAAGTGTGTTTTCTTTACTATGTACTTTTGTAACTTACAATTAGACGGTCATGATATGTTCTAGACATGAGGTGATCTGATGATTCATTCTCTCCTTAGTATTACCGACACTTGATCCATGGCTTAAAACCTGATTGGTCCATGATATCTATTTAAAGAGCATGGAGGGTCATTTGTAGGGTGACCATTCATGAGAGAAGCTTATGTAAATTTTGTTTCTTTTATTAATAAATTGCCTGAAATGGCCACGTTGGCTCAAGCTGTGAACTGTTTCCCTCTTTGAGGGTTTTAACCACGTCAATAATATTGGTGTATTTATCTGTGATTTGTTTGTGAGCGGTGTCCTTTGGTGTTCTATCTCAGGAACTTACCCTGTAAATTCCTATAGGTATCCTTAAAACTTAGAACTAAAACTCTGCCAAAAATACTTATGGGTATTTTTTTGTTTATTATTTTTTTGAATGGTTTCATTTATCCAAGTATTCTCATTTAACTTCTTGTTGTCCCTTACATGTTTGGCCCTCTCCCTGGTAGGGAATCAACTCTCTTTTTCGACCATATTAACAAAGATTCTTTCTTATCGTGTTATTCTTTGACCTACCGCTCTTATGGTTCTTAAGAAGTCTTTATCTTTGTCTAGGGTTCTTTTACCACAAGGCCAAGGCCCTTTATTGGGTTTTTTTAATAGTCATTAGGGTTTGAATAATTGGAGTTTCTTTAACTTGTTATTTTTAGCCTCCCTCTAGGTATGCTTAATAAGATTTTCAAACAAATTTTAACTCTTGTTATTTATACATTGTATTATTAAGTGAGCGTGGTCGGTCAGCTGAATGAATTTTCTTTCCAAGAAACACTAATATTTTTTGCAAATAGATGTAAATGTTGAGCTCGCTTTTTGGACAGTTATTTGTAGGCAAGCATGCAAAGATAGACTTAAGATGTTAAAAAAATAATATATGAATATTGGATGAAAAATTTGCGTGTTTCACCAAAAGCAAGAGAAGTGATGTGGTGAAGAATAACATGAAATCAATATGAATAACATACAAAACATATCTTGGACACCACGCAGATAGAGTTTTTCAATAAGTTCATAGAAGATAATTGTGGAATTAATGTCTCAATCGATACTTTTGTACAACAAAAACCCTGGTATGTTAAACATATCATTGTATGAGACACTTTTTGTTGTCGTTATCATGTGTAATTTCAATTATATTATGACACCTTCCTTAATTTTGGTAAATCATTTTGGAAAAATTCACCTCTTCCTTCAATTGTCTATGTTTTCATATCCGAAATTCTATGTGCAAGAGAAAGTCATGAATTATTTTACCAAAAGAAATGCATTGGTGGTAAAACAATGTGATCATTGTGGAAATTTGATTTTATTTCACAACAAATATTCTATTGATGTAAATAATGAATCGTTGTCTAACCTAAAAGTGAAATGGAAGAGATGTGCATATATCCATACATTGATTAGTTTAAATAATATTACAAGTGCTAAAAGGATTGATTTACAAGAAGAAGAAATTTCTCTGATACAATTTTGAAGAAATTTGAGATATAAATTTATAAGTACACCAAGCATTCACATAGAGCTTGATGGCGGGACTTTCAATTCAAAAAATCATGTGAAATGTTTCCACTAGGGACCATTTTTTCAATAGTTGATTTTGCAAATAATTACACATTTGTTGCACAAAATGAAATATAGAGTGAATATTGTTATTCTGACCAAGTCCCTATGCTTTTCTATATTCTATATAGACATATTGAACAAAATGTTGATCATATAAAAAGCACCAGTGGGAATTGACATGTTATTAAAGAATACCACTTTAATATCAATGATGATCCTACACATGATACACATTTTGTACAACATTGTTTTGGTAATATTTATGACTCATTGAAAGGTCGTGGAATAAAATTCAATGAACATTGGATATGGTCACATGGATGGGTAGGTCAATTCAAATCTTCACGATCATTATTTTGGTTGTGCCATCTTCATAAGAAAACCCACATTAAACATTGTTAGATTTTCTTTGAGACTGGTCATGGGAAAGGAGAACATGATGGTGCAGGGGCATGTATAAAACAAGCACTTTCAAGATATCAAATGGACCACTCTGCAAACCGACTTCATTCAACTGAACAAGTTGTTCAATGGTGTGATGTTGCACTAAGACATTAGACTAAACAAGCAATGGAGGTACAAAGGAATGTACATATACAAATTAACTTGTATATAGTTTTAATATATGATAATTTTTATTAATTTTATAATTTTAAACATTTATAAATTATATAGCTTAAACAATATCACGATGATTATTTTTGACATATAAATTATATTTTAAATAACATATTTAAATTCTTGTTTGATTTCACTATAGGTTTTTTTTGGCATAATGGAGTCCAAGATGTAGATAGAAATATTACATATGAAGTTGAAAAAGTAAAGTGGACTCAAAAATTGAATTCAATTAACACAAATGATTACCGAAATGCGTTTGCATTTGATAAAAGAAAATATTCTTGTTTTTGTCTTGTTTGCATAGAAGACACACAATCTAATGATGTTTTTGAGAACAATATGTATGTAAAAGCTTGGCAACATACATAACTAAATACAAAGGGGAAAATGTTAGTTGCAAGGTTCGAAGAGATGGAATCATAGGAGACTATAGTATCATCAGAAGGTGATCGAGTTTCTGATCTTGTTAGAGAAGATAACATTTCAATTTCTTTCAAAGGATATATATTAATATATATATATATATATATATATATATATATATATATATATTATGTTTCATGTTTCTCAAACCATTGCATATAAGTATCTAGATAATAGTTAAAATATAGAGATCTAGAAATAGATAATAAAATCAAGCCCATGTTGATAAAGTTAATTTCATGTTAATTATAATCTGAATTTACACTTGTTTTATTGTGAAGTATATGTTTTTGTTGTAGTTGCACCCATTAACAACGTAGAAAATGTCAAGTATTATTTGATGTGGTGCACTGAACGAAAGATGAAGTTATTGAAGACTATGATGATAATAATTTTGTCTATGAAAGAGAGTCTATTATACTGAAAGGTTATTTTTTCCAAGAAACTCATCAAACTAAGAGTAATTTTTACTTTCAAGACTATCAACCTAATGTCATAATTTGTCAATATAGCCACTTAATGTGTGTAGTGCACATAAATTTGATAGAAGTTCAATAAAAAATGATTGAAAGTTAAAAAATGGAGAATGTCAAAATTCGACCATAAATGGATCAATGAGGATGGCATTCCATTAGATTTTTTTTAATTAAACTCCCCAATAATTTCTTCTCCTTAGATTCATCTTTGAGAACTTGGAGTTCAAGTACATTGTTAGCCTTTATTTTTGTGCACTCTTACATTGTACAATCTTAATAATATGATTATGTGAAAGCGACGCTCATTGGGTCTAGTATTGAGTTACAAAGTTATATGTATATTGCTTGTTATGTAGGTGTATTGAGGATTTGATGCTACTGATATTATTTTTTCATGCACGAAAAGTAATTTATATGTATACATTCTCTGGTCTTAAATGATTTCATACATGAATGAAAAACATATTAGCCTTTATATACATTAATGCAATTTAATGTACATACCATATTTAATAATGCAATTTTAGGTTATGATTGTTTTAGACATCTACAAAAAATTATAAGATTTATTCAAATGAAAATGCACCGTGTTTTGTAATTTGCAATTTTACTAGATTCATTTTAAAGAAATTGACAAACCAACTTTAAACAAAACCTATGAATCATATACTAGCATTATTGGAATGATTGAATGTAAAATGTACATGCTAAATGCAAATTTACTTTCATTTTTACATATTCATGAACTTAAATACGTAAAACCTTTAAAAGCATCATACCATGCATGCTTCATGCAAATTGTGGGCCATGTTTTATAATATAATTTTATCTAGTATGTTTGTGCTTTTAAACAACTTTATATTAAAATTTAACTATCAACATACATCCAAAGTAGCCTTTCTATACATGAATGCAAAATATACATACCATATTTTATAATGCAATTTGTATGACCTTTTTAGACATCTACACTGAATTAAAATATTCATTCAAATGAAAAACGTGCCATGTTTTGTAATTTGTAATTTTAATAGATTCATTTTAAATAACTTGATAAAACAACTTTAAACAAACCCTAAGAATCATCTACTAACATTATAAGATCAACGTAAACTTTGAAACGGGAACTGATACTGTTACTCGTTTCGTAGAGATAGAAAAAAATTGACTCGATTTTGAAAAGGGGCGATGCAAAACACACATATTTTTTTTATACCATAGTTTTTCGCACTTTAAATAGTCAATACGATTACCCATTTCATAGGGGTAGTAAAAACGTGACCCAATTTTGAAAAGTGGTGATGCAGAATACACTTCTTTTTTTTCGAAGCATATTTTTGACACTTTAAATTTTCGTATGTATCAAATATAAATATTTGTTTTTAAATGTTAGTTATTTTCATACTGATTTTTAAATGTGTAGATGCAACATGTTGATGCAGCATACCTTTTTTTAGAGAATTTATTTTTCACACTTTTAAGTTTATTATGTCCAACTTTTTTAAAATTATGATTACTTAACGAATTTTCAAGTTGTTTTATTTTTATTTTATTTTTTTAATGTTCATTAGCTAAAAAAAGCAAATATAAAAATATACATAAAAAAAAAAAGACAAACAAACAAAAAAATATGTTAAAAAAAACATTATCTCATAAACCATAAAAGAATTTGGAAAAAAAATAAAAAATAGAAATATATATACATATTTAAGCAAGCAAAAATAGAAAGATTAAAAAAAACATTAACAAAAACTAAGAAAAAAAAATAAAAAACAAACTAGATTAAACAAAAGTAGAAGATTAACAAAAAAAAATTAAAAACTAGTAAAATTAGTATTAAAAACATTTAGAAAAAACTAAAAAGACAAAAATAAGCTCAAATTAAGAAAAAAAAAATACAAAAATTTTAAAAATATGTCTTTTCCAATTAAAAAAATAAATAAATTTAAAAAACATTTTAAACTTATAGAAAACATGTGTGTTTTA
>APFE030638627.1:0-22879 GCA_000404065.3 Pinus taeda | reverse complement strand
TTTTTAATTTTATTTTATGTTTTCATTATTTTTTTGAAATTTTAATGTTTTTCAGGGTCATGATAAAATATTTTACGCTGTTATTTCTAAATGTTGAAATTTTACCCTTGAAAAAAATGTGTTATCCCAGCATCAACACTTTTCGTTTTGAGGGTGTTTTTTTGCACAAAATTTACCATTGAAAAAAAAAATTTGTTATTCGAACATCAACACTTCGTTTTGAGGATGATTTTTGCACCAGTTTTGCACAAAAAATTGGTTTTCACCACCATTTTTAAAACATGTTGAAAATTTACCTCGGAAAAAAAAAGGTTGTTATTCTAACATCAACACTTTTCATTTTTAGAACAGTTTTTGATGTTTTTTCGGGGTTTTTTGGCCAGAGTTCCTGTTTTGAGTTTATAATTCTCGTTTCAAAGTTTACATTGATTAAGAATGATCGAATGCAAAATGTACCAACTAAATGCAAATTTAGTTTCATTGCTACATATTCATGAACTTAAATATGTAAAACCTTTAAAAGCACCAAACCATGCATCGTGCAATTTGTGGGCCATGTTTTATAATGCAATTTTATCTAGTATGTTTATGCATTCAAAGAACTTTACATACCATACCATATTTTATAATGTAATTTAATTTATGATTGTTTTAGAAATCTAAACCAAATTATAAGATTCATTCAAATGCAAAATGTACCATTTTTTGTAATTTTCAAATTTACTATATTCATTTTAAATAAATTGACAAAACAATTTTAAACAAAACCTAAGAATCATCTACTAACATTATAAGAATGATCATGAAAAATGTACCAACTAAATACCAATTTACTTTCATTGCTACATATTCATGAACTTAAATATGTAAAACCCTCAAAAGCATCAAACCATGTATTCATCATGCAAATTGCAGACCATGTTTTAGAATGCAAATTTATCTAGTATGTTTGTGCATTCAAATAACTTTATGTTAAAAATAAACTATCAACTCACATTCATAGTAGCCTTTCTATACTTGAATGAAAAATGTACATACCATATTTTATAATGTAATTTTTATGATTGTTTTATACATCTACACCAAATTAAACAATTCATTCAAATGCAAAATGTACCATGTTTTGTAATTTGCAATTTTAATAGATTCATTTTAAATAACTTTACAAAACAACTTTAAACAAAACCTAAGAATCACCTATTAACATTATAAGAATAATTGAATGCAAAATGTACCAACTAAATGCAAATTTACTTTCATTGCTACATATTCGTGAACTTAAATATGTAAAACCTTTAAGCATCAAACCGTGCATCATGCAAATTGTGCCATGCTTTATAATGCAATATTATAGTATGTTTGTGAATGAACAACTTTATATTAAAAGTTAACTATCAAGCAACATCCATAGTAGCCTTTCTATACATGAATGCAAAATGTACATACTATATTTTAGAATGCAATTTTTATGATTATTTTACATATCTACCCTAATTATAAGATATATTCAAACGCAAAATGTACCATTTTTTGTAATTTGCAATTTATATTGATTCATTTTAAATAACAAGTGACAAAACTACTTTAAACAAAACCTAAGAATCATCTACTAACATTATAACAATGATTACATAAAATGTACCAACTAAATGCAAATTTACTTTCATTGCTACATATTCATGAACTTAAATATGTAAAACAAGGTTTTAAGAATCAAAGCATGCATCATGCAAATTGTACCATGCAAAACGTACATAAACTCCAAAATTAGCATGTATTAAATCATAATAAAGATTTCTAGATTTAAAATATGTCCAAAATTTATATCTTTAAAAAAAGTAAATATGTAATAAATAATTGTCAAATAAAAATATGCATAAATTCATAATAAAGAGTTTTACTTTAAGTATGTCCAAAATTTATATCATGATAAAAGTAAATATAACATAAAAAGACTGTCAAATAAAAATTTTCATCAATTAAGATAATCTCATTCAAATATATGATCTATCAACCTCCTCATGCTCTCATCTAAATCATGGGTTCCCTACACAACATGTGTAATTGCATATATACATAAGATTATGTACTTTAAAATTAAATGAGAATGTAATAATTAAAACAAGATTATAAAATATTTCAAATTCCATGAAATACCTCATGGTGTTCCCCCTCCATTGTGCCCTTGTGGTATTCACCCTGCATTGTGCCATCATGGATAAACTGTACAATACATGTACATGTGTATATATTAAAATTTAAAAATTTCACATGAAAATACATAAACTAGACCAATATTAAAAAATTAAGTATCAACTTTTTCAAATTGTCTAGGCGATTCAATCCCTATAACCATCTAAAGTTTTAAATTCCATGCAATACGTCATGGTGTTCCCCTTGTATTTCTCCCTCTTGGATTACCTATACAATACATGTACATGTATATATTATAACTTTAAAACTGCACATGGAAATGCATAAACTCGTAATATTAAAAAAATTGTTACATGAATTTTTCAAATTGTTTAGATGATCATATATCCATTTTCGAATCCATCGCTAAAGTTCTCGGAGAATGGAAATTGTCTCCACAAACCTAAAAATAAAAAATTTTAAAACTGTAAAATAAATCTATCTCATTTTTTAATGAAACTTGCACTTCAATTTATAACAAAACATAAGTGAAATATTGAATACTTGTGACAATCGATTATTTGACACATCTCCTAGTAGGGACGAAGAGGGTGGCGCTATGTTGAAAATATCAGACATAATCAGAATTCTGTTAACATTTAATTATATATATAAATAATTATTTATTTTAAAAATATATCCTGACAATACCGATATAATAAAATTTGAATAATAGTTGTATCATCATGAACTCTTAAAATAAAACTAACATCTCTCAAAATATCTTGATTGGAACCTGATCCTAGGACTGTAAAATTATAAAAAATTTCCATTCAACAAATGAGCTAACTACAGATAATGAATAAATCATATATTTTTGGTAGATTATATATTAAAAAATTAAAAAGTTGTATGTGAATTGATATTAACACATACATTAAAAATTACATTAAAATATCCACTCTAACCATTAAAACATACCAATCCCACGCCCTCTTCCTCCTGAAACATTAGGTCTTTCCAACCATCACGACAACTGTTTGAATATGCTTTAAGCTCCTAAATATTCATATTATCTATCTCCTCATTTGTTTTATACACAAAATTAGAACGTGCATTAGCTTGTGCTCTTTGTCAATTTAGACCAATATCAATTCTAGCCAATGCACTCTAGATTTTGTCTATAATGGCCTCCCTTCCTTCTCGACCAATTTAAGAAGTGGCATCCATCTCTAACCGCAAAGTTACTAGATGAGGATTTTGGTGTACCAAAGGTGGCAGAGGATGAGGCAATTTAGCTTCACGTAATGCACCTTTACGATCACATAAACGACCTTTACCAGTACCATAATACTCAGATGGAAGGTCATTATAACCGGGTTTCATACGCAAAAAGAGTTATGCATAAAATAATTTTTAAAAATAAATTGGAACCTTGTCATTCCATGGAAGCTTTCAATATGCTGCAAGGAACCTATCATACAAATGGCTTGCTATATCAAGGTGCTTGAAATATTGCACCTTAAGCATCTTTATTTTCAGTCATTCTTTGAAATTAAACATAGATTTTTCATTTTCTTTTATAACCCTTTTACTAACCTCAGAATATTTATTGGGACCCATTATAACTCCCTTTCTATGCCTCATCATATCTATAAAGAAATATGTGGTTGTCCCAATCTTCTCGTAAATATCAAGAAATGAGCTTAGAGAGTGCACAACCATTTTTAAGCTTTCTTGACTCTCTGCAGGGAGCTCCAAACTCCCAAGATCTTTCCTCAATTTCGAATAATGACATTTTCACCGTTGTAATGTACATTGTTGGAGGTTTGTCTTCCAAGGAAGTTCATCAGGAATATCAGATGGATGAGTTGTAGTTGGTGTATGGACTTCTTTTTGAATTGCCCGAATTTGCTTATGTCTATTTGGAGCAACATTTTCACCCTCTGCATCAATATATAAAATTACATAAATATAAAAACATGTGAACAAATGTATTCATACACATGCAAGATAGACATGTACATGCATATGTACATACAATTAATTTACATGTGCAAATTTGTTTTAAAATTTTCTTTTTATATAATTTACCAAAATGATGATGATCATGATGATCTGATTGAGATTTATGGCCACCCTATGATTGATGGCCACCCTAAGATTGATGACCACCCAGAGAATGTTGACCACCCTCACGTGATGACATAGTGAGCGAAGCTTCTAAAAAAAATTAGAAAATAAATTCAATATATATGTGTACATACATATGGTTCTACCTATTTATCATTTAAGTAAATTCACACACGCACACACACACATACACACACACAATATATATATATACCCCGATGTGAACAATGGCCCTCCATTGATTGAGTAGGTAGTATTTTCGACCAAGTTTGAGATGCTCCTAAAAAAATGTAACTTATTATAAATTAATTTAAAGCTAAATTGATAAAAAAAATAATTCCATATGTATACATGTACATATGATTATATTCAAATATCATTTAAAAACTTGCACATAAACATATATATACCACGATCATGATGGACCTGCCCTGATTCATTTGATATTCTCTTTGATCCATGACCTCAACCTCCCCCTCTAGTAGATACATGAGACTCTATTGATGCTTGTCTCGAAGAATCATGTGGAAAATTCTCATCCATGATGTGGTTATCTCTAGATATATAGATGCATGATATTTAAAAAGTTACCTCATTTATTTACAATTCTTTTTAAAAATTCTATTTAAAAATATCAAGAATTTGGAAAATTGTTGTAACCCTTGAAGTTACTTCATGCATTTAAAAATCTTGAAATTTCTATTTAAAAAGATTAAAAATTCATAAAATTGATGTTACCCTTGAAGTTACCTCATGCATTTAATATATGTAACCCATGAAATTACATCATGCATTTTAATATCTTAAAACTGCTATTTAAAAATGCTGAAAGAATTCAAAAAATTAATGTAATAATCTAAAGCTCTTCATTTAAAATATACTCAAGAATAAAAACACAAATGTTGACGTACATACATTCTGAAAATTAAATACAAAATTTTATAAAACATGTTAATTTCACCAAGTTGTTCTTACATAGTGGGGACACACTTGGTATAGAATTGAAAAAACACATGGTCATTAAAAATGACACATTTATAAATAAAAAACACACACATATCAAAGGTATCTTACAATTTCCATCAATAAATATTGATCGAGAGCTTCTTAACACTAATTCATATCTCACACACAAATCTTGAATTGGCATTGCCCCATACAATAACTCACTAGACATCCTATTAACATTTCAACAATGTCTTATGCTAAATGATTGAGATTGACTAACAACATTTTTTGCTTCTTCATGCAGTCGTTTTTAACCTCTCCTTTTTATCTTGGTACACACATTTCATCTGGTTGTAGCACAAGTTTGGAATTAGTGAAGACTACAATTCCATTGGATCCGTGCTCCATAGCTATTCCTAAGCCTTATATCAATCAAATATAATATGGTTCATTGTTTGTTGTTCTTCGTATTACATTCCTTTTCCTTTGGAGGAATGTTTTCATCACAATACTACATAGAACATAAGTAATCATTTCTTGCCCTAGATTGGGATAGCAAGAAACTTCTATGCATAATCTTCATTTTTCAACCATGCTTAATGACTTTTCCGATCCCTGTAAAAAACAATTTTAATATATTTATACCTATTGTGATTGAATAATGGAATGATAATAAATAAATGCCTTAGTTTATGGGATAGTGATAATAAATAAATGCCTATTGTGATTGAATAATGGAATACTACAAGGATTTAGCCTAGTTTTAGGATCATATTTTATGTTCTCCTTCGGAATTTATACATGTCATTGATAGTTTCATCAAGCAATTCTAAATTATGATGTTAGAGAGTTATTGATTTTAGGAACTGGTTCTATATAAAATGATTGCTTAAATGGATGGCCAAGCATTTTTCCATGGTCAAACCGATGGTCACAATCAAGATCCCTATCACTATAACATCACATGAATAATGATATCAAGATTTAATTCATGATGCATTGACTCAAAATCAGAAGCGGAAAATGAAGAGATTTTAAAAGTTATGCATACCTTTGATGAAGTGAGAAAACAAAGGGCATAGGAGATTACCTCGTGATAAGTTGGGAAAATCTTTGACCTAGTACTATAACTAGGTATAGGAAATTACCTTATGATTAGTTTGAGAAGGTTCGTGGATATTACATCAACTTAATATGGAAGGTGTAAATATTTTAATTTAATGTATAAATATTAGGTGACTTTCTATTTTTCTTGGAATTTACATCATTATATTTTTTATAAGATGTTGATGTTTTGTCATTTAAATTATATTTTTCAATGTAGAAATATATTAAGTGTATTGAAGAAATCTACGACATAGATTTAACAACTTAAAATTATAATTAGCCCAATTTCTATCTTGAATTAACGCAATATTCACTTAAAAATGTGTTAGGAAAAGCCTAAAGAAGTCACTTGGTTAGAGTACTACAAAGATAAATATGATATTGTATCATCACAAAATCCAAGGAATTTAATAAATCTGATATTGTATCATCACAAAATGGAAGAAATTTAATGTGTGAACAGAACATTTAGTGAATGGTTAGGTTGTGCAAAAGATCATTGTTTAGACAAATCTGTCAGAAGGCCAGGTAGTAGGAAAAGTTGTTTCTACTTGGTTGGATGGTTGGAGAATTGCAAGATGAAAGCAACTAGAGATCTATAATTCAACTCAACTACAAATATCTAATTCATTAACTTAGGTTCAACTCAAGTGAAGGTTGAAAGTATTTACTAATTTATTTTTATGCTCATTCCACAGATAAAAATCTTTCTAATTCAACTTAGCTTCAAATCAACTAAGCTTAAAAGTATTTCTTAATTTATTTTATTTTCATTCTTTGAAATTTAACACTTATTCTGCCTTGTTATAAAATAAAATGAAAAATGATAGACCAGTTTTATTCTAGTAAATTTAACACTTATATTTCCTTGTTATAATTTTTTTATACTAAAACTATAACACATGTTGTTTATTTATATGCCTTAAATGGGTCTATTTATATACTTCTTTAAAAACATAGTTAATAAAGAGGGAAAAAAATTAAAATGAACAATGATAGACCAAGTTTTATTCTAGTAAATTTAATATCTAAGTTGCCTGCTTAAAATTTACATATTAAAATTGTAATACATTCTCTTAGATTATATATTTATATGCTTCTTTAAAAATGAGAGCTAACAAAAGAAAAAAAATTAACTTGAAAATGGTAGACCCGCTTTTTATTTAATGTAGTTGATTACAATGATAAAGCTTTGGGTAAGGGACAAAACATACTTTGAGGGACTATATTATACAACAACAAAAAAAATTGTGTAACGGAACTGTTAGGCCTTGGGTAAGGGTCAAAATATACGTTGAGGGGTTATATTGTGCAGAAAATTACTGTGTGAAAAAATTGTTAGGTTTTGTAGAGAATTTAAAAATAATGTAAACAATATGGTGAGGGGTTATATTATACAAAAAATTAATGTGTAACAATATTATTATTTTTTGTAGAGAATTTAAAAATAATTTAAACAAAATAGTTGGTGAGGGTTTACATTGTACAAAAATTGGGTATTTTTATGTTAATCTAAGAGAAACAACAGTTGCCCAAATGGGCTCAAGGATCAAGGCCGAAGGGCCAATGAAAATGGCCCAAAAAAGGTCGTCTAAAACCAAAAAGTGAAACAATGGTTGAATACCAAAGGTCAAGGATCAAGGCCAAAGGTCGAAGGCCAAAGGATCAAGGCCGAAGGTCGAGGGTCGATGGGCCAAAGGGTCATGTGACCTTTGGGTCATGTTCAAGTGTTGTCAAGTGCAATTAGGGTCATGTGCAATTAAGGGGTTATATTCTACAAAAATAGGAAGAACAAAAAAAAAAATTGTTGTAGAGTTTGTGTGATAAAATTTCTCAATGCAATAGAATTTCTTTTGATCCATAGCTACAGTCATTTATTTCATTTTTTTTTATGTTTCTTGTGTTTCTACTTCTCTACTTAGTTTATGCCCTGGTTTAT
Source organism: Pinus taeda (assembly GCA_000404065.3). Lineage (NCBI taxonomy): Eukaryota > Viridiplantae > Streptophyta > Pinopsida > Pinales > Pinaceae > Pinus > Pinus taeda. The sequence continues at coordinate 14,619 of APFE030638627.1, read as the reverse complement.
AAATAGTTGTAATAGATTTGAAAAAAAAATGCCATGGAATTTAAAGATGAGTGTAGAGAAAATATACATTAAAAAGAACATCCCAACATTGCAAGTAATTAATTACAAATGTTGAAGAGATGAGAAAAATGAAAAACTTTTGAATATGATGAAGAGCATAGGTTTGGAACATTTGCTTGGCTTTGGACCTCTCAGTTGAGTGCATGTAACAACATGATGTTAGCAACATCAAAGAGCTTATAATGGTTGGTCCCTTGCAAATATAACTTATGGAAGGGATAGAATAACTTCAAATAAGCAAATTGTAGAGTCTTCTAAAGCTTCCAATGCTCATAAGTTCATATCAAGTATTCCCTAGGGATATGATACATATGTGGGGTTGAATGGGCTGAAGTTATCTAAAGGTCAAAAGCAATGAATAGCAATTGCAAGAGAAATTGTAAAAAACCTTAGGATGTCGCTACTAGATGAAACTACAAGTGCCTTGGACGTTGAATCTGAACACATAGTTGAGGAGGCATTGGATCATGTAATGGAAAATAGGTCCACCATTGTTGTTGCACGCCATCTTTCAACAATCAAAGATGTAGATCTCATAGATGTGGTGAATAATGGAGTTATTGCAGAACATGGAAAATATAATGAACTGCTTAGATGGAGCTTATGCATCCTTGATGAAACTACATAAAGCTTCCTATTAGTGGATTTAACTCGATAAACATGATGTTTCTTTGGGTGAATTTCATCCACATGGCTATATTACATCCCAACTGTGTCACTCTAGTTGTTGTAATTTCTATTGATTTCCTTTTCTAAAACAACACATATATGGCAAAGGAATTTGCAATAAGACATGAGAAATAATGAAGGAAGTAAAATATTAATGTAAATATTTCATGTGCAGTATTGTTCATGCTTTGGTTCATTATTTTAGATTAGAATAGATCCAAATGAATATTATGCCTGATGCAACATGATCATACTATGCCTAGATCTCATAAACCACAAGAGCATGTAACAACCATCATCAAATATGAGCAATGGTAATTTTAGACAAGTTTTTTTGGACATAAAAAATAAACATTTTATGTGAGTGGGCAAAGACTAGTGTGGGAGATATAGTTTTGTTGTATGGCATTTGTGGCCAAGGTACTAGTCAGATATTGTATTAAGAATCAACTATTGATCACCCTCTAAATCTTAATCAACCTGTCTGAAGGTTAACATATCAGAAAATAACTGACATATCAAAATTTAATATTTTTATATATTAGAAGAGAACTGACATATTAAAATATAATATTTTTATATGAATTTACATATAGATTGGATTGCATATTTTCTAATACTTTCAATGTTCAAGTAGGGACTTTCAATATACAGGTAGGGACTTTCAATCTTCAGGTAAGGACTTGCTGCCTCTACAACCTGCTTTGTTATAAACAATAACCATATACATTTTACATCATAACCATATACATTTACATCATAACCATAGACATTTTAAGGCAGTTAATATTTTTACATCATAACCATAGACATTTTTTGTCATATATCCATTTAATTTACATTATAAAATTTTCTTTTTTCTTATCAACCAACCATTCAAGGCATTCAAAAATCCATTTAGACAAGCAAAGGAGGACATTCTTGGTCCAGATGAGGAGGCTAATGAAGCTCACATAATTCCTCCAAAAACAATGAGGTTTAACCAATCCTAGCGCCAACCAACCAACCTCATGTAAAAATCTTGCAAAAATTCCCCTGGCGCCAACCAACCCTACAAAAAACCCAACAAAGAATTACTAAAACCATAAAAAATAATAAAAAATGTTGAAAAAATAATTCATCCACATACACAATCATTTCCTCCATCAAACCAACGGCCCAGCCAAAATAGCAGCGCTCAACACAATGATAATAACACACTAACAACGTAGAAAATTCAGCAACAACGTCAAGGCCCTCATATATAAAGACATTTTTTTGGCTGAAAAACTAGTTCGGTCGAATATATAGTTCAGCCAAATTATGTTCTCGACTGAAATAAATAGTTAGACCAAACTATTTTTTTTCCAATTTTTCAAATCCATTAAAAATTTTGTTTAAAGATCGATGTTAATCTAAACAACCAATTGTTTATCCGAATTTTAGTATAATAGTTTGGCTAAGTAAATATAGAAAATTTGGCCAAAGAAAATTTTGGTTTGGCTGAAAAATTGAGATTGTGAATTTTTCGAGAGCATTTCTCACACAAGTGTAACCCAACTTTGCATTTTCACCATAGAGTTATGGGGACCAGCTCAGGTAATTTAAGGAGTTTCAGGTTGGGGAATATGTGTATTTGTGCATTAAGCCCAAGAAGAGCTCCTTGAGGATTCGATCACGTGCCAAGTTGGCACCATGGTATTGCAGGCCTTTTGAGATCCTTGAGAGGATTGGACCAGTGGCCTACAAACTTGCACTTCCTTTGACAGTGAAAATCCATGATGTTTTTCATGTTTCATTGCTTAAAATATGTGTAAAGGATGTTGATAAAGTTATTAATTGGTCTATATTGCAGGTGGAGCAAGAAGGATAATTATAGACAGAACCTCAATGCATATTACAACGGAACATCTCATGGTCTGAAACAAAGCAATCGAGCAATTGAAAGTGTAGCGGAAGCACTTTGGGCCCGATGAAGCTACATGGGAGATGGTTGATCAGATGGGGATTATGTTTCCTTCATTGTTTTCCAGTGGAGGCAAATGAGTTTTTGATATTATATATATGGTTTCTATTGTAAGTACCACCATGAGTTGTGTAATAAAGATCCAATCAGCGATATGGTTGTCATATTGTCATGTTGTCATGTTTGTCATGATGGTTTTCTTTCAGCGAGTTGTTATTATAAATATTACAACAAGTTAGGTTATAGAGCTCCATGGGCAGTATGTTTTTATTTTAGCGGTTTTACTTGTTGCAGGTGTCATAGAACATCGAGGACAATGTTACCCTAAGGGGTAGGGTTATATAACAAACCCAGGTTAAAATTTCATGTAATAAAAGTCAATAAAGCAAAATAAGACCATAGTTAAGGGACACTAATTCCAATCTTGATGTTGGGAAAAATATCCTAGTGGGCATCACTTGATGTGTTTATGGCTAAAGGGAAAATTGGCAAAGGCAATGGCTAAGGCTTTGAAAAGGAAAAATGGTACTTTTGGCATTTTATTTATGAAAATAAAGGAAATTAGGAGAAAAGGGTTTTGAAATGTCATAAGTTACATGTGAGGATGAAAGTGAAGGAAAATAATGGAAAATTGAAGAAATTAGAGGCATCATTAAGAAGAAGACATCGGAGCATCAGTTGGTAGCGTTTTGTTCAATTCAGTTTTGTAATTAGTCTCAAAGAGGATAAGAGCACCAAGAGGAGAAGTAAAGTAGGTAAGAAAAGGAAAGACAAGGAAAGCAAGGATTAAGCAAGTAAAAGTTGGATCAAGTAGCTTCAACAGGAATACTTGCAACATGTTGCATTTATGATTTCCTAGATGGTTTTGACATGCATGGTATGTGCATGTTGCTATTTGGTTCTTTTGTTGTCAGTGGAATGGATTTTGTCGGGTTTTAACATCGGATTTTAGCCTAGCCTTGCCATTTCCAAATAACCATGGTATGATAGGACTTTTCTCGATTGGAGCTTTGGATTTCCAAAATATTTTGGATCTGGGTGAGGTAGTCTCAGGAAAATTAACAAAGGCCTATGAATCCCTTAACCTGTAATGGTGGGATACATGGTAAATCCTAAGGGTGGAGACTGGAAAATTCCTCAAGGTATTGGAGAAGAAATTATGAGGCATGCAAGATTAGTTTAGTTTTATGATCTCGACACCGGTTTAGGTGAGGTCACAGTATGGTGAGGGTGGAGGTGGTTTAATCTATAGATTCCCTTGGTTTATGGATTGGTTTATCCCATCATATCCCACATTCATGATTGGAATATGGCACGGGGGTGATTCGTTGAAAGAAATATCTGGCTCAACCAATCTATAGTGGGGTGGTTGGTGGATGTCCTGAACTTGGTTGGATTTTTTCTATGTTTAATAAGAGTTAAGGTTCTGTTTCTTTTGATGAGTAAATGCACTTGTTATTATGTGGCTTTAATGGTTATTCTCTCATTGTTATTTATCTTATTATATGCTAGCTATAACCATGTTTATATGACAATTCTCAATCACAACACTTTCATGTTTTTATTTGAAGTTGAATGAATAATGAATGCAAGACCTAATTTGTGTTATAACAACTAATGTGAGAAGGCAATGACCCTTCTTGTTAAACCTCAGATAAATTTTCAGTCCTTTTGTTCAGACTTACATTCATGACTTGTAGGTTGCATATTTATGAAGTTTTTTACGGAATGTCAGTCATGATTGGACCAGGGTAGGCCAACTCTTTGATCAAGTTTGTTATTAAAATCATTGTCTTCATATCTATTATGTGTTATGAAAGTTTCATAGATTTTTGGGTAGATACTAATCCCCAGCACTGGAAAATAGCCTTAAATCTCACAGTTGTTGGCGTAGCACTAGCAGAAAAAGGCTACAATTGCACTCAGGCAGGCTCATGCAAGTGACTGGGGAATCTTAATCCCTTGGAGGGCTTGGCAAGTGAGCGACTCTGGCTCCAGTTCAACAAAAACATGAGTTGCCTCAAGGACAGAGGTCCAAGAAAGGTGGGTCAGCCCTTGGGGCCATGTGGCATTAGGAAGAGGTTAGTAAGTCATTAAGCTCATCTAGGAGGTTGAGTCTTATCATAGTAGCCCCTCGACTCATGTTTACCTTGGGAAAGCCGATGAAAATGGGTAGATATGAGAGGAGGCGGTTAGAGTACATAAGTTATAGCAAAATAATCATCGTGATTTCTAAACAATTGCTACAAGAAACATAAAGAAAATACAATGATATCTAAGCTATCAGAGTGAATTGTCACCATCACTAACATAGAGAGTCCTAGAGCAAAACAAAGATCATCAAAGAGAGTCATAAAATTCCACAATAACTATCATACTCATGCCCATAATTCTTGTAGTTAAATAAAATAATGACCAACAAAATAGGAAACAACCATCGCTAGTCGAGAAATCCCCAGAACATCTGTAACATCAAACTGTAGAGAAAAAGGAAACGCGTCATATAAACTATGCAACTTACTAAACAAAGGCCAACCTATGCACCCAAAAATCCGACGCCAAACACCAAGAATATGACCAACCATAGAGGAAAGGGTTTTGACCTTCAACCATTGTCAAAGAGAAACAATCATATGACAACCTGCACACATCGTCTTGCGTAACCACCAAATGCCACTTATTGCTATCATTAAGGGAATTTTGAGGTCTAAAATAGGCATCCTAAGAAAAATGTACAACCAAAATAAACTTTATAAGAACCAATATGATTCAAGATGATGATTTCAACCATGGGGGATGATTCGACATTTTTGGAGTAAAAAAGTAAAAAGATTAAAAGATAATAAAATAATAAAACTACTTTTTCAACTCGTATTTTCAAATTATCTCCCTAAGGTTTTACTCAAATTTCGAGCAGAAGTATTCATTGGATGCAAAATTTAATTCCTCATCCAAGGAATACCTATGTTGCATACTTTCCATGGACCTTACTATAAAAACAATGGGAAATACATGAAAAAAGATGATTGTAATGATGTTTTTCATGTATTTGTAATTTTTTGTGTAAAAGGGTCCATCAAAAGTATGCAACATGGGTACTTCTTGGATGAGGAATCAAATTTTTCATCCAACAAATGTTTCTGCTTGAAATTTGAGCAAACCTATAAGGAGATAAATTGAAAATATGAGTTGGAAAAATAGTTTTTTCCTTTTTCCCTCTAAAATTTGATGATGTAATCTAATCTTATTTTATTATTTCCACTATTATTGTATAATTTCCTTAGGAGGCCCATTTTAGACCTCCAAACTCCCCTAACAAGGAGAATCACAAAACATTCAATGCCATAAACACTTGTCAATGCAAAAATTAAAACTATAAAAATGTACAACATGCTTAGTTCACCATGAAAAGAATAGGATATGGAGATGGAGAACTAGCAAACAATGTATCATTTGGGTCTCCAAGTAGGTCATAGAGATCCTTGAGGTTGAATCCAACACCAGATTATTCTCCACCTAACTAAGGGGAACATCAATAGCATTGAATTTAAATTCGGTGTTCCTTAGAATTCTCTTGATGTCCTCCAGACCAGAAAAAATATTGTAATTGTGGACATGTTTTTCCTTAAAAAATAGGCGTAATAGAGTATCCAATTGTTGATGCATAGAGAGAGAATGTAATAAACACAATCGTCTTTTGCAAAATTTTCCAGTGTTAGCATTCCATTTCAGGCCATCACCCACAACATATAAATCAGAGAAGTGTGGACACTCGCCCAACTCTTTACATTCCAACAATAATATTTCTTTGCGTACCTCTAAAGGTACCAAATAAAATACGAGGAAACTGAATCACCAGCAAAAGTACGACCACATTTAAGTACCCAACTCCACCCCTGTGATTCACGATAGGCTAACGAAGAGGCATGGTTTCTAAGACCAGAGTGCAAGATGAACGGTTTGTTAACGAGCCACAATTGGAAAAGCAAACCAAAGGATGAACCACTACCCCAATTAAGCCCGACCGAAACATAATAAGGTCATCCCCCATTGTCCACAACAAGGGACCAAATTCAAGGGTCGAGTGCAACTCACCACATTAGAGGGGCATACAATCCAACAAAACACAACACCAATAGAATACTATAGGACAATTTAAACAACCCCAAAGATCTAATTGTGTATACTCAAGTCGACAAACCCCAAACCATAGAGAAGAGAAGACGCTCAACTAAAGAATAACCGAAAAATTTGACAAATTGGTAAACCACACCCCAATTCACCTACACCAGACGCAACAAAGGAGTAGCATCCTAATTCACCAATGCCAAATGCAATAAAGGAGTAACATCTTGATTCATGGACACCAAACGCAATAAGGAGTAGCACCCCAATTCACCAACACTAGGCTCAACAATGGAGTATATAAGTGACAAGAAGTCAGAAATGAATAAATAACAAACTTTTACTCGACCCTGGGAAGTCCAGACGTCAAGGCCACATTGAAAAATTACAAGGATACCAATAGCCATATACCAACGCTGAGCATGAATATGAAATAACTAAAAAGCCAATGTCTGAAAATGGCAAATTTGAAAGAACAATGACCAACTAAAATACAAGCCCTTGCACCATAGCATACAGTAACAATACAAAATACATGGACATGCCCATCACACCACCTCTAAAAAACTTAGAAGGGAAAACCTCTATACAGTAGAAACCAACACCACGACTAATAAACTAAAACCACTGTACCAAAAAACATAAACAACCCAACTCACTAGAACACCATAAAACCAAAGAGGAAGAAGTGAAAGTCCTTCCACAGCGACAAACATCATATAATTCCTTCGCCGCCGCGCCACGCCCCCCCCACACATGCATCTAAAACGAAAAAATATAAAGCCCAAATCCACCTTCCTCCGTTGTGCCACACCATTCCAAACAACGGACATATGTACACCTCCATCTCGCTTTCGAAAAAAGTACTAAATGCCACCCCATGAGGAAGTCATGATATATCATGTCACTTCTTATCTATACAACACATTCCACTTTATCAAACATTACTTCATCGTCGGAAAAAATGAAATTCCTAAACTTTTACACATTAAAAAATAATTATTGATTATTAATCCTATTAATTTTTATTAAAAATTATATAATTGTTAATTTTATTAAAATTTAATAATTCTCCAACCAACCTCCATGTGACGTGTAATACCATTTTACATATGCAGCACGTTAATATCCTTCTAGTGTTCATTCAACATACGTAAGTTGAAAATTCTTAACATACGTAAGTTGAAAATGGTTAATGAACATGGTGATTAAGATCCGGTAATAAAAACTTATCCTATTACAGGCTGTACTACATGATGGAGTCATGTAGATAATGTGGAGGCATCGCTTGATTTAAATATATATATTTCACATTTAAGATATATGTATATTCATTGATTGTCATCAAAAGAAAATTAATTGAAAAAAGCGAAGAAAAACAATAGAAAACGTGCAACTGCAAAAAGTACCACATAAAAGACATGTTAAATTGAATTGACGTGTCCTGTCCTACACAGACGTAGGGCTAAAATCATGTTACACTGATTTTTTTTTATTTTTTTTTCAGAAATAGTAAAGGTTAGTTTTAAGTTGAATCTAGAATATTCTCTCTTTCCGTGTCTATATAATATATTTTATTAAGTAGTTATTTTATTTATTATAAAAATTAATTTGTAAATATGTTGATTATAATATCTGATTAATATAATTTTTATTAATAATATATGTTTAAAAGAATGGTAAGTCATTTTAGTGACACTTATTCATATAAATTTTTTACAAATTAATTAATTTAATTTATAAAGTAAAAATAACCTAACTACTTTAATAATCTTAACTTTTTATTTATATTATTATAAATATATTAAATATTCTATAAATTAAACTCCATCATCTATTTATAATTATTAATAATTAAATTATTTTTTTCAAATAATATTCTAAATATATTTTTGCACGATTATCATCCACTATAATCTATAATATATAAATATAAATATAAAAATTTACCAAAGTTAATATCCAACGAAATTTACCCAAATTTTTATACAAAATTTTTAAATACGAATTGAAATACAAGGAATGCGTCAGAAGATAAATCAAATTTAAAACCTCAACAAGACTCCCACATTTATCAAAAATGATTTTCCCATGGTAAACGTCCACTTCAACGTAGCCCACATGGCCCGATACACCATTTCACATGCCATTTCTTGATTCCAATCACCTCTAATGGCCAAACACAACCCACTTCCAGGGTACAGCTGATAAGGACTTGAAGCTCTACCAATGCTCCATTTCTTTCAGCAACGTGTATTTCGTGAATAATCCCTTCTCACGATAAGCAACCGAGTCACAGATGAAAGTTGCAGGAAATTCTATCATTTCTTTTGTTTTCACAGATGGAAAAGGCAATAAATAGGGAGCGAGACAATTGAGAAAGCCATCTTGGTACTAGGTAGGCCTCACTCTCTGAGTTTATGTTATTTCATTTTCTATATTGCCTCTCTTCCCCAGACCTACTACTATCCTACTCGTTCTTTCTTTCGCTTCCCAACTATGGCGCCAACTGTAATATCAGCATTCATTACATTTGCCTTCATCCTCTTCATCGCCGGGGTTCGATCTCAGGAAGTTGGTAATTTATCCAGTGCCCTTTATAACTCTGTTTTCTAAAATCTTCATAATGAAATTTGCAGAGATCAATCTGAAACTCCATTTTGTTGATGTGAACGAACAGAGGACGAGAAGGAGTTCGAGTACAAAGAGGGCCCCAAGGGGCCTGAGAACTGGTGGAAGCTCAACGACGAATGGTGGGCCTGCGGGAACGGGACGGAGCAGTCTCCCATCGATGTAGTGAAGAGCAACGCCATATTATCTCCGGACCTCGGTACGCTCCACAGAAACTATTACCCTGAAAATGCAATCCTTGTGAACAGGGGTCACGACATCAAGGTGAGTAATGCAACCTTTTTTTAAAAGCTTCTGCAGAAAGGTTTCGGTTTCGATTCCCTCTTACTCCTATGGCTGTGTTACATCAGGTGAACTGGGCTGAAGGCGCCGGTAGTCTTGAGATACAAGGGAAAAGCTTCACACTGTCTCAATGCCATTGGCACCACCCGGCGGAGCACACCATAAATGGAGAGCAGTACAATCTCAAAACCCTCTTTTCCATCTTTGCTGCACTAAATTATACTCTGCTATTTAGGCGTTGCTCACAGTTTTGCATTAAAATTACAGGCATCCACTAGAAATCCATCTGGTGCACCAAGCGGAGGACAACGAAATTGCCGTGATTGGAATCATTTACAGGGATGGCCCGTCTGACCCTTTCCTGTCGCAGGTATATTTGTGAAATCTCATTTCACTCTCTCGATACATATATATATAATTATGAAGCGATTATATTGTGCTGACTATGTTTGGGGTATAACGAACAGTTAATGGATGCGATCCACGCCATTGCGCATTTGGAACCGCCAGTGAAACCCCTGGGTCCGGTGAATCCGAATGACATAATATTCGATAGCAGTAGATATTACCGGTACATGGGATCTCTCACCACCCCTGCTTGTACGGAGGGAGTCATTTGGACCGTGATTGACGAGGTATTTCGATGATCCCCCTTCTTGTTATCGCGGAAACACAAATGTGCGTCCATGCGTATCGACCCTCTGACCTGAGACTTTTTGACTAATCTATGTGCAGATAAAGACAGTGTCGGAAGACCAAGTGAGGGCCCTGCAAGCAGCTGTCCATGATGTAAGTACTGGGTACTCGCTTCTGGTTTATTCATGGCGAAATACAATTAACTGTATAATATTATAGTTTGCTTTATCACTAAAGCTCGGATTTATTAATGTTTACACGGATTTATTATTTCACATATTTATTGTTTTAGAATAGTAGGTTTAAAGTTATTTATTTATGTTATTTTACATAAATATATTATGATGTTTTATATATATTCTATAAATTTTATTGTTTTAGAATAGTAGGTTTAAAGTTATTTATTTATGTTATTTTACATAAATATATTATGATGTTTTATATATATTCTATAAATTTAAGTGAATTAATATTCAATTTATTGTATTTTGCAGGGTTATGATAAAAATGCTAGACCTATCCAATCCTTAAATGGAAGAGTTGTTGGCATTTATAGTGAAGAATGGACTTCTTCTTGAAGTGGAAAAAAGTTGTACCTTTATAGGAATAATGTTGTTCCTTATATAGGATAACTATTTCTTAAATTAAGAAAGCATGATAAAGTATAGTTAATATATATTACATATAATAGTTTTATTAAATAAGGTAGATTAGGTATATGAGAGATTGTTATGATTATCATCTTCATATTATTTATAAATAAAGATGAAGTTATAAATAAAGATGAAGTCTTAAGATATAAGGTAGATTAGGTATATGAGAGATTGTTATGATTATTATCTTCATATTACTTATAAATAAAGATGAAGTCTTAAGAGAAGTCATTTTTATGACGTGTGGAAGAGTATTATATTTGAAACTTGGGTTATTGAGTGGTTATTCATTTTTAAATGCTAAGTAAGTGTATTATTTTTATAAGTGAAGTGTATTTTTTATATGAAAATAGTGTTGTATGGTGTTATTTTAAATATTTTTATATAATCTAGTTGACCTTTTTTAAATTCTAAAATATTTAACCATTGTTACGAGAGTATTTTATTTTATTTTGGTAAGAAAATGTTTTAATTTAATTTAATTTTTATTTTGCAAATTTTTAAAAGAAAAAAAAAAAAAAAGATGGCAACATTTATAAGTTAATATTTGAAAAGATGAATTGAAAAGATGAGTTTCTCGTAAAGAAAAGTACTAGTGATAAAACAAATAACATTAAAATTCAAGATTAAAAGTGAGGATATTGTGGATTATTTTAAATATTTTTATATAATCTAGTCGACTTAAATTATCTAGCAGCGTTTTAAATTCTAAAATATTTAACCATTGGTATGAGAGTATTTTATTTTATTTTATTTTATTTTGGTAAGAGAATGTTTGAATTTAATTTAATTTTTATTTTGCAAAATTTTAAAAGAAAAAAAGAAGATGGCAACATTTATAAGTTAATATTTGAAAAGATGAATTGAAAAGATGAGTTTCTCTTAAAGAAAAGTACTCGTGTTAAAACAAATAACATTAAAATTCAAGATTGAAAGTGAGGATATCGTTGATCACTTTAAATATTTTTATATAATCTAGTTGACCTAAATTATCTAGCAGTGTTTTAAATTCTAAAATATTTAACAAATAACATTAAAATTGAAGATTGAAAGTGAGGATATCGTTGATTACTTTAAATATTTTTATATAATCTAGTTGACCTAAATTATCTAGCAGCATTTTAAATTCTAAAATATTTAACCATTGATACGAGAGTATTTTATTCTATTTTATTTTGGTAAGAGAATGTTTTAATTTAATTTAATTTTTATTTTGCAAATTTTTAAAAGAAAAAAGAAGATGGCAACATTTATAAGTTAATATTTGAAAAGATGAATTGAAAAGATGAGTTTCTCTTAAAGAAAAGTACTCGTGTTAAAACAAATAACATTAAAATTCAAGATTGAAAGTGAGGATATAGTTGATTTATAGTCATCTATTTTATGGTTTTCAATGAAGATATATGTGTATGTATCTTTTGGTAGAGTGTCAAGATTTATACCTAGAATAGTGCCTATAGATGTGATGGTCATGGAGTTTCATAATTGTAGTTATAATCAAAGCTTTAATAAATATTGAAGGAGTTTTCTCTTATTTCAAATTTCTTGTTTCAAAATCTTATCTTTAATAATTAGAATAATTTATGTTTTTCTTACATGGATATATTAGCCCTTATTAGTGAGGACTATCTAGTGTTACATGTAGATTATGTGGAAGATACAAATGCTTTTTGCACATTTTCTTGAGATTGCTATGGATTATCAAAAGTATATCAAATAACAGTTATTTAAAATGGAAGAATTCCAACTTCCTAAAAAAGTTCATATAGTACAATTCAATAGGGAGCACCAAATATAGAAAATGCATGAAGCCCATGAATCAGTCTAAACTATACAAATTTGTAGTGAGGTTGAATATGGTTTATGATGGAGCTCCTTAGACCACTTCAACATGACAACTAACCACTATACACGTGACCCTAATCCTAGGCTTACTTCAACATTATGATCAACATGTATTCATGGGGCTATGATTTATGGTGGTACTTCATAATAAACATTTAGGAAAATTAAAGATGTGATTTGGGGGTGTGGTGGGGCATTGAATGGCACATTATATTAATAATAGTGAATATCATTCAATGTAAGATGGACTAAGTGTACTTTTCTTATTATTAGTAAATAAGGCCCAACATGGTAATTGATATTGAATAATGTAATTTAAGACCTTATTAAAAATAGTCCACTAAGTAATTTTCTGAGACCTTTCTAGCGGTGTATCACACATGCTCAAACTCTTCCCGAATGAGAAGTTGTGATTTTTTAAATTTCATGATTGGGAAAAAGGCCTAATTAGGGGGTCGAGACACACAAACCCCAAATTCATTGAACGCCATGCAAGCTTCTAAGTGGATCAAGGTTCTTTGGTAGATAAGCAACAAACAATGCTCCAACATGCACAATGTTTATTTTGTTAAATTTCATGAAACTTTGTGTATATCTAATGGATCACATGGTCATACGAAGGAACGAGTGGCAAATAGTGTTTCAACATGCATGGTTGTTAATTAAGCGAGTGCCTTAGCACATAGGCCTACTCGAGCTAGTTAAAATTTGACACATCAACAAGGTGACATGGCAATGCCATAAGGAGCACATGTCTTTATGGAGATATTCTTCGACCTACCACTCTTCAGGTTCTTACAAAGTATTTATCTTTGTCTAGGATTCTTTGACCATGAGGCCATGACGCTTTCTTGGGTTTTCTTACAGTCATTAGGGTTTGAATGACTCGAGTTCCTTTAACTTGTTATTTCAAGCCTCCCTCTCGGTAGGTTGTTTAATAAGTTTTTCGAATAATTTGAACTATAGTTATTCATACATTGTATTATTAAGTGAGTATGGTTGGTCAGCCGAATGAGTTTTCTTTCCAAGAAACCCTGAAACTTGTCTCAACTTTTGAATTGGGGTTTCTCTTACCGTTGGAACTCTGACACTTATTATAAAATGTCTCTTTAGACTTTAATTCTAGTTCTATTTAAGGACTATCAACGCACAATCTTTCCTCCATGGTGTGATGATGACATTACTGCATATTCCCTTATGTCTATATAAATTATTACATAACCGTTTCTTTCCTTAGAGGAATTTTCTTTCTACATTTAATATTTGATTTTGCATTGTGAGGTTGATGTATATATTCTGCAAATTAAAGAAAAACACTTTTGCATTTATTATTAAAGTTCTTTCAATTTTATGCATAACAACATACCTATTTTTCTTTCATTTTTAAGCATATCAACCTAATTTTAAAGCTTTCTTGCTAGTAATAGAGATATCTAATGTATATCAATTTATTTACTTTCAAAAGGATTTGTACTCTTTCTTTCACTGTACTTTCATCTAGACTAGTATCTATTCTTTCTTTGTACATTGTAAAATTTCATTATTTAGAGAATCAGCTTATACATGTATAATATATGTACATATTTATGGCTATACGATATAGTCTAGGGGATTTAGAGGCACCTGTAATGGGACCCGCCTTTTCTTCCTATGGGCTATTTATTTAGAACCTAGAACTCTTACCCATTTAACAAAATGGGTGTTTAACTTGTCCACCCACTTTTATGGTAACTAACATGGTTCACTTGTTAGTCGTTAATACTTTATATATAT
>APFE030638604.1:7847-21143 GCA_000404065.3 Pinus taeda | reverse complement strand
TAAAAATTAAAAATTAATTATAATCAAGAGGAGCCGACTTCTCAAAATTGAGAGCCGACCCTCCTCTCTACTTTTCTCTGCTTTCCTCATCCCTATTTATACCCTAGTCAGCTGCTCTTCTTCTATCAAGCTTCAAGTTGCCCTGATGATGGATCCCAGTTGGGATTTGAAACGTTGGCAGAAAAATCTTCTTACTATGGAATCTCCGATGTCTGTTCAAAAATATTGTACCACAGAGGTCTCAAATCCAGAACTAAATCTCTTATATAAAGTACTTATCTTCGAGGTTGCATGAGATATTCAAGTGTAATTCGTTCCCTACAACAACATTAGAACCACTCAACTTTCATGATATTCCAAAGAAATGTGAATGACATATGTAAAGGCTAACCTCAATGGGGTTGATGGTGGTTGCTCAATGGGGTTGATGGTGGTTTAGGACATAAGGTAATTAGTGGTATACATAGACATGGAGTAAAATTTGAAAGTGTCATCGTGTAGTCTTATAAATGTGTGTTCATGCCTATATATGATGTAATTTGTACAGTTTCATAGACGTTTATGGGTATGCCAAATTATTAAATAATTACTAATTTTGAAGATGAGAAAATTGGATAGGTATGTTCACTTAAAAATTGTATTTGAAGTATTACTTTTCAAATTGTTATTACAGTTTTCCAATTATTTATATAATTTTGATTTTATATGTATGCTAGTAAAATTATTTTGCTTAATAATTTAGATGGAAATAAAACAAAAATAAAAAAATATATAACTCACTATACAAATATCAAATATAACCTTTTTTAAGCGTGAAATATATATTCTTTACACTATTAAAAAAACATATAAAATAAACTAAAAGGTCAAAATAATATTCCTATATATTATGTAACAGTCCGAAAACAAAATTTTAGGAAAAAAATATTATTTTAACCGTCAATTAAATTTGTTTATACAACGAAATAGCATATAAATTTATATGTAACCGGTTGAAAAACAAAAATTTAGGGAAAAAATATTATTTTTAATACTCAATTAAATTTGTTTATATAACGAATAGCATATAAAATTTATAGTAAGAAATTGAATGGTTTATTTTAATAAATTAATTAAAAATATTATTAAAAATAACAAAATTCAATTTTTAATGTTAAATTTCAGAGGAAAGCTACAATTTTTTAGTAAAACAAATAATAGCAAGTTAATGAAAATATTAATTAAAATATTATTAAAAATTAACAAAATAATAGTAAGTTAATGAAAAATATTAATTAAAATATTATTAAAAAATTAACAAAATTCAATTATTAATGTTAAACTTTGGAGAAAGTTGCAATTTTTTTTGTCAAAACAAAATAATAGCAAGTCAATGAAAAATTGAATACCTTATATCCTCTGAGCTATGGGTATAATATATTAATGTCTAGTGAATTGATTCCTAGAATATAGTAACTCAAAACAGATCTAAGGCTAATTAGGAAAACAATGCAATGGAACACTATATTTAGGAGAATCTTTTAGATTTCTCCATTATTCCAACACTCTCCTTTAATGGAGAAATGTGTTTTCTACCACCCCCAATTTATTCCTAAATACTTGGAAAAAAAATCCAAGAAGCTTTGTAAGTATGTAAACCACATTTTCATTGGTATTACAATAGACTAAATCAATTTCCTTGGACTGTATATTTTCCCTGACAAGGTGATAATGTGTCTCAATATGTTTTGGCCTTGTGTGGTAGACATGATTGTTCGCTAGTTTGATGGTGCTTTGATTGTCACACTTTATAATAGTTGGTGTTTTCTATTTCTCCCACATCTTTTAGAAATCACCTCAACCAAACTGCTTCGCAAGTAGCACTACACAAAGCTTTGTACTCAACTTCGTTGGATGACAAAGAAACAATTGGTCATTTCTTACTGCTCCATGCCACAATCCCATATCCAAGGTTGAATGCATTACTGGAAATTGATTTTATATCATCAAGATTTCCAAACCAATCTGAACCAGAATATCCTACTAGCTTAACATTTAAATTATCAATATATTAAAGTCTAAAATTAATTGTTCCTTCCAAATATCAAAGAATTCACTTCACTACTTCCCAATGATTATCAAGAGGTTTGGCCATAAACTGACTTATGATGCTTACTGAATATGCTATATCTAGCCTTGTTGTAGTGAGATAGTTTAGACTTCCCACCAGCTAAAGATACAGTGTACCATCCACTTCTTTTGTTCCATCATACTACAGAGTGGTATTTTGTTCTAATGGTATTGATATTGTCATACATTGGTCCATTTTTAATCTTTTGGAAACTTTGTGGTATACTTACTCTATGTAACCAATGTTTGTTCACCTTCTCTCCATATCTCAAAACGTAAGAAATAATGCAATTCACCAAGGTATTTCATTTCAAACTCTTGTGTACAACTCATTTCATCTCAATTGTACAAAACCTTCTTTTTTTCTGGGTTCCAAAGCTTATAACCTTTTAAACCATCCTTATACCCAATAAAGATGCACCTTTCGGATTTACTATCTAACTTGGTTCTTTTCTCCTTTGGAACATGTACATATGCATCACATCCAAATACCTTTAGATGTGAGAGAGAGGGTTTCTTACCAATCCATACCTCATGTGGAGTCTTATCCTCCAATGTTGATGAAGGTGATCTATTAAATAGGTAACATGCAGTATCCATTGCCTCTACCCAGAATTCTTGTCCTAACCCGACACCACTGAGCATGATTCTTGCATTTTCCACTAACATCCTATTCATTCTTTCTACAACTCCATTTTGTTGAGGTGTGTATGGAGTATTTTTCTGCCATGCTATACCAAACTTCTTACGAAACTCTTCAAATTCCTTCTTGCAGAACTCTCCAGCATTATCTATCCTCAACACCTTGATCTTTTTTCTTTTGATTTTCCACCAGAGCCTTAAATTCTTTAAACTTGTCAGAGACTTTAGATTTCTTCCTAAGGAAATATATCCATGTATTCCTCGAGAAGTCATCTATAAATGAGACATAGTACACATACTTACCCAGTGATGGAACTCCAAACACATCACTTTGCACAAGCTCTAATATCCATTCCACGCTCTTAGCACTTAAGGTGAAACTTACCCGATTCTACTTCCCATAAACACAATGTTCACAGACATCGAAATTGAGGGAGAAATTAGATATACCTTCTACCATACCATTACCATGTAGTATTCGAAGAGCCTTCTCTCAAATATGTCCAAGCCTTTTATGTTGTAGCATGGTATTTTCTTTATAGACCACTAGATTTTCTGCTCCACTTTCAAGAACCACAGAATTTTTGCACCCATCAATAATAGTACTACCTAGAAGCTTGTACAACATTCCAATCTGAACTCCCTGCATCAATACCAATGTTCTCTGAACCATCTTGCAGGTATCTTTCTCGAACACTGTTTTTACACCTACATCATCCATCTTCCTTACATAATCATATTTTTGGCCAATGTAGGAATATGCAAAACACTAGGAAGTGTTCTAATCCTTCCATCTTGCAACTTTAGCTTGACTTTTCCCCGTCTAATGATTTTGGCCTTCCTTTCATTCCCTAGGAAGAAATCACTGCCATCATACTTTTTGTACACACAGAACCACTCCCTGTGGGCAGTGAAGTGAAAGGATGCACCTAAGTTAATCAACCATTCCTCATGATCCACATGTGTACCTAAAGAAGAAGCCAAGTATACATCCCACCTTCATTTGAGGTGCTTTTTGCCTCTACAGAAGGAGAATCATCAGATCCCTTTACTTTATCAAGAGTTTTAGATTTACAATGATTTTTATAGTGCCCTTCCTTTCCGCATTTCCAGTACACCTTTACAGATCTTCCTAGAGATTTAGATCTCCCACTTGAGTACTTATTTGTGTTTTTGTTCTGGGACCGTCCTTTTACAAACAAGGCATATCCATTCTAGCTCTCCATATTTTTCCATCTCATCTCTTCCGACAACATGGATGAGACTATTTTATCGAACTTCAAGGTAGTTGTATTTCTACCTATAACAATAACTAAACTATCCCATGAATCTGGTAGAGAACACAACAAGCTGATGCACTTATCTTCATCTGAAATTTTTATATCAACAGATAACAATTGCCTTACCGTAATATTAAATGTGTTCAAATTCTCTGTTACCGAGTCTCCATCCTTCATCCTCAGGTTATACACCTTTTTCGCAGGAACAATTTGTTCACCAAAGAATTAGATTGGTACAAAGTCCCTAACGTGTCCCACAAAGCCTTCTTCGTAACTTCTCCTGATACATTCAACAATACTGAATCTGAGACAAACAATCGTATTGTTCTCTTTGCCTTCTAATCTAAGCTCACCTAGTCTTCTGCCAACATTCATGTTGATGTCATGCATGGATCTACAACAATCCACTGATCTCAGTCCACTAACAGATCCTCCATCTTGAGCTTCCACAACTCAGAATTTTGACCATTAAATTTCTCAATATTTATCTTTCCACTATTTTCCATCTTCTCTCACCACAAGAATTGATCTCACACATCTCCCACTAAATAGTCTACCATAGGCCCGAGCAAAACCCCTCAACAGCAAAGGCGTCCCCTTGAAGTTGAAAATACTATGATAACAAATGTAGGTTTTAACCCTGTACAAAAATTACCTGCAAACGAATTCTTCAAACAGAAAAATATACAATGGAAAGAACATAAAACAAATATACACATATATTTTCCACTGGATCCCAAAATCAAGACTACTAGATTGATTTTTCATTATGTTCCTTTCAAATTTATAATACATATATATACATGTTGAAGCGTTCATGAACCTCAATCCCTAACCCTGGATTAGAACATAATTGTGGTTCCCTTGACCGGATATACAAAATACCATGGGATACCCAAAACCATGCATGAAAAACATGCACAAAATTGCCCAAAAAAATTCCTGGGGTGCTGCCCTAGACCTCAAAAAAAAATATTTCGGGGCTAGTCATGGAAAGAATATAACACATACCCAACATGCAGAATAATCATTTTTAAGTATTGGAAGCCCTTCTACCATATTTTTTAAGTAGTAATAGATTATGATAATTAATATGGCCATATCTTTTGGTGCCAAAGATCTTTTGTGTCATGGTTGTGGATGCCAATGCTTGGTGGATCTTGGTTGTCACATTGAGCTTATATAAACCTCTAATTCTAACTCTTGTTGCAATGATATTGAAGTGATTATGCATGTATTTCACCACACAATGTGAATTTATGAATTCAACCTTCAAGCCTTGATCAGTTATAATAGAGACTGAAATTAGATTCTTCTTAATACTAGGAACATATATCACATTATGGATTAGTTTAATGCGACCATTAGGCAATATCATTGATACTTCACCTCACCTTTTAATTTCATGTGCAAGATCATCTCCAGGATATATATTTGTACCATTGTTAGTTTCATGGAAGTTCTCAAACTAAAGCCTATTATAAGACATATGGATGGAGGCTCCAAAATAAAAAAACCAAGCATTTGCATCATTTATTTTAGAAGAAGTGCAACATCTGTAACAAATAATCTAAATTGGTTGATGCCATTATCAAAAAAATTACCATTGTGCCCCTTGTTTCTATGTTTCGACTCATGATATTTCCTCTTCATGCAATCTCTAGAGTAGTGTCCAAACTTTCCACAGTAATGACAATTAATATCTACCTTTAGAAATGCCATACCTAGTTGTGATTTTTTAAATGTGGCTTACCAAATGATGGCCTTTTTAGTGGTGACTTTCCTCCTTTATTACCTTCCTAAGGCTTCCTTTTGAAAGGTGGTTTCCATTTTTCCATCAACGACAAACCATAACTGTGAGGTTTAATATTCCTTTGCCTTTCTTCCTCCTGCATGAGTATACCTGCCAACTCATAAAAAATGGGATCCGTCTCCCTTGCTTCAAGACCCATGATGAACATTTGATACTCATTTACCATTCCGTTTAAGATTATAGTGACTAGGTTAGTTCTAGATACTACTTTACCTATATCTCCAAGTTTATCTTTAAAGTCCTTAATTCTTGAAATAAAATTATTGATGTTTTCATTTTCTTCAATTTCGATAGAAAGAAGCTTACTCTTTAGGGACAGAAGTCGATTTGTATTCTTCGACTCATCCAAATCCTTGAGCAATGTCTAGGTCTCATTCAAAATCTTGCAATCTCTAATATGCGGTATAATGTTGTCTTTTGCATAAATTTGTAGCAACATTTTTTCCTTTGTCTCTCACTTCTCCCAATCTTGAATTGATGTAGTTGTAGCTCCTATAGTTGCCTCTAGCTTTACTTCATCTCCACTTGCTATCAACCAAGCATTGTAGCCTTCCATTAATTTTTCATTTTAAACTTCCAATTCATGTAAATGGCGTCATCCAACTTGGTTACTTTGTTTAGGTATGATTATGTTAGAGGATTAGCCATCTTGAAGTAGAAATTTATGTAACCTTCAAATTAATCAACATTTTTTAAGCCCACACACACAATTATTGGCTATTTAAAATGATGCATAAACATCTTAAAG
This sequence comes from Pinus taeda, assembly GCA_000404065.3. Classification (NCBI taxonomy): domain Eukaryota; kingdom Viridiplantae; phylum Streptophyta; class Pinopsida; order Pinales; family Pinaceae; genus Pinus; species Pinus taeda. Next base: position 14,551 of record APFE030638604.1, on the reverse strand, counting down.
GAAATAAGTTCAAATACATAGCCCAGTTTTAAACCAAGTTTATGTAATTCTGTAGCAACTGATTCCAATTCCATAGCAACTGATTCCAATTCCATAGCAAATGATTCTAATTTCATAGGAGTTGATTTTGTAGCAGTTAATTCCAATTTTGTAGCAGCTTAATAATTTGGTAGTAACTGATTCTAATTGTATAGTAGTTTATTCCAATTCTGTAGGAGTTGATTCCAATTTCGTAGCATTCAATTCTGTAGCAGCTTATTCCAATTATGTAGGAGTTGATTCCAAATTTACTCTCGCTATGACTAATGACTAAAAAATGGCAGTCACATTCACTCTTCAGATAACATTCAACTTTGAACTACTCACACGTATTTATTTGTGGAGGTGAACCTCAATGCGCATAATACAAGTAACACACACACACAAACACATATATATTCACAACACTTAAGGAAAAAAAAACAACTTTGTAATATAAGCGAAGTAATAATTTGTTGTGATAAAAAAGAGTTGATTCTAATAAACAAAAACACAACACAAAGATTCACCTTAGCACAAGCCAACACAAACTTTGACTCTTCTCAGCCACACTGATGCACCATAATTTCATTGCACAGCTTCAACTCTGTACCCTCTTATTTGGCACTCAGATCTAGCAAGGTTCACGATGTTAATAGCCACAATTATGTTATGTCAAACAACAACCACAACTCACACCAGACACTACTAATAAATGACTTGCAACCACAACACCATTGTGTCATGTTCAAACACACGTTAGACTTGGCTCCTTATGCGCATAGCTCCATGATAGCCACAATGCTTGGCTCTTTATACAGGCTGACAGCAAGTCTACGACACACTTATTTCTCCACAACTTCTTTCACATTCACACAACCCATAACAGCCACACTCACATGACCCCTCACACCAAAGTCACTTGGCTCCAACAACCCTTAGTCTTGTAACCTATGCTTTGATACCAAGACAGAAAAATAGAAGACAAATGAAGAAGGATTGCAACTCCTTGGTGAGACAATCACTCACTCAAGAAACTACACCACTAACACTATACATTTACTTGCATTCGCCAAGCCTCAATCACTTACATATATAGGATTACAATCTAGTGAAATGATTCCTAGAAAATAGGAATTGAAAACATATCTAAGACTAATTAGGAAAACAATTCAACCAAAAACTATATTTAGGAGAATATTTTAGACTTCTCCATTATTCCAACAATATCTATATATTAGAACATTATTTATATGCAAATATTATTAAGTGGATAATCAAATGGATAATTTTGATGATTTAGTGAATGACTTTATACTAAAATTGATTGAAAAGAAAATTAATACAAATAACTATTTACGTTATATAAACAATTTTAAGATCCATAAATATTAAGATTATTTAACTATTTATAATCATTTTAGGGAAACATCTTTAAGGGGTCTTATTGTCATGACCTCGAAGTGAGGATGTGCACATAACTAAGATGGGCATGCACGAGAACATCAACATCGTAATTTTTGCAATGTTATACATTGCTTGGTGACAAAATTGGGGTTTCTATGGATGGGTACACATAAGACAAGTTGCGACATCTTATCACATGGGCGAGAGCACACACACTTGGTTTGCTGAGGTGTGGCACAAGGAGACATGAGACATGCAACTAAAGGCACACACAACTAGAAATCATGGGACACATAAATGTTTGGTATGTGTTATATTCTTTGCACAACTAACCTCATTCATGATCTATATGCACCATGCACATGGGGGACTATCAACCCCCTTGTTTGGGGGGTATGCATGGGGTTATACTCCCCTTGCATGGGGTTCAAGGAAACACCCTAGGAAAAAATATTAGGCCTTTGTCTGCATCCATTTTTAATGGTTTTTAGCACATAGTTTTCATTTTTAGCAGTTTTTTAGTGCATGTTGGTTTTGCCTAGGGTTTTGTAGATCCGATCAAAGGAACTATGGTTGTATTATAATCCATGGTTAATGTAATGGGGTTTATGAATGCTGCAAGGTATACATATTGTATTGTAACATTGTAAAGATAATATATTGAAAAACAAATGTTGGTTTCCATGGTTTAGGTTTCGAAGATAAAATACTTGTGTGGGGTTAAAACCATGTGAAGTCTTTAAGGGCATGAGAGGTCATATTAGATAAAATCATCACTGAGGTAGTATTAAATTTGAGATCATAGATACGTTTCAGATGCTCTTCACTACTATCCATGATAGCTTCTTATCAGACCAGGAGCACCGATGAGACTGAGATCCGTAACAGGTGGATATATTAGTACGTTGTTTTATGCATGGAAATTGAGACTTAGTGTAGGTTTGGTAGTAAGGATATATTTAACACACCTCCTACTAATCCCAATCCCTTGGTAAGGTTAGAAGGAGGCAATTATTATGATGACATGATTTCCATAGTTAGTCTAATACCACTTTCTAACACACCCATACTAATCTCAATTCCTTGGTAAGTTTAACAAGATGTTGTAACTATGATGACCCGATTTACACAATCTTAATATTTTATAAGTTTTTTATAGAATTTAAATTAGTTATTTAATATTTATAGTAGATTTTATTATAAATAATTTAAATTAATATCTATTATCTACATTAAATTTTATTATAAATATTAAATTAGATTTTTAAAATCAATTTAATATTTTATAATAAGGAAAATCTATAAATACATTTTGCATCTTTAAATTTAATTAATCATTTTTACATCTAATAATTATAACCCAAGTATATAAAAATGTAATTTCTTTTTTTTTTTCAATTTATAAAGAGTTTTGTTTAAATACATAAAATGTATAAATCAATTTATAGATATAATTTTAGTATTATTTGTGTGTAATTGGAATTGAGCATATTGTTTAGATGAATAATAATTTGGATTGTTCAAATGAATAATTTGGTGATTAGTAAATCATTTTGCACTCTTTAAATTTAAACATGCATTTGCTCATTTAAGTGCACTACTCACATAGAACACACTTGCATTCACTAGACCATAATCACTTACATATATTAATATCTAGTGAATTGATTCCTATTTTAGAAAATAGTTCAACTGAACACTATATTTTGGAGAATCTTTTAGATTTCTCCATTATTCCAACACTCCCCTTTAATGGAAAAATGTGTTTTCTACTAGCCCCAATTGATTCCTAAATACTTCAAATTTGTCTTTCCAAGAAGCTTTGTAAAGATTTCAACCACATTTTCATTGGTATTGAAACAGACTAAATCAATTTCCTTGGACTGCATATTTTCCCTGACAAAGTGATAATGTGTCTCAATATGTTTTGATCTTGCGTGGTACACATGATTGTTCGCTAGTTTGATAGTGCTTTGATTGTCACACTTAATAATAGTTGGTGTTTTCTGTACTTCTCCCACGTCTTTTATAAGTCACCTCAACCAAACTGCTTCGCAAGTAGAACTACACAAATCTTTATACTCAACTTCATTGGATGATAAAGAAACAGTTGGTCGTTTCTTACTGCTCCATGCCACAATCCATATCCAAGGTTGAATGCATAACTTGAAATTGATTTTCTATCATCAGGATTTCCAAATCGATTTGAATTAGAATAGCCTACTAGATCAACATTAAAAATATTAGTATATTTAAGTCCAAAGTTAATTGTTCCTTTTAGATATCAAATAACTCACTTCACTACTTTCCAATGGTTTTCAAGAGGTTTGGCCATAAATTGACTTAGAATGCTAACTGAATATGGTATATATGGCGTACTTGTAGTGATATAGTTTAGAATTCACACCAACTAATGATACAATGTACCATCCACCTCTCTTGTTCCATCATACTAGAGAGTGTGGCATTCTATTCTATGGTATTGAAACTACCATACATTGGTCCATTTTGAATCTTTTAAGTAACTCCCCATATACTTACTCTATGTAACCAATGTTTGTTCATCTTCTCTCCATATCTCAAAACATAAGAGATAATGCAATTCACCAAGGTCTTTCATTTCAATCTTTTGTGACTGTTGTCCTTTAACTTAATCAATTAACTTAGAAGCATTGCCTGTTATAATTAGATCAACATACAAAGAAACCATAATAACATGCCCCTTTTTGATCTAACTTGATATACAAATTAGGGTCACTTTTCATAAAATATTTCTAAAGAAAGAAATAATCAATCTTTACAGACCATGATCTTGGTGCTTGTTTCAATCCAATTAATGCTTTCTTTAACTTGCAAACAAGTTCACAGGCCATATATAGATGGGGCACTCCAATGAGGCAGTGGCCTCTTTTATCAGTTTTTTTGGATGAATAACTTTTTGATTATGCATTGTATATATTTCAGTATATGCTAGTAATAGGAACTCTGTACAGGCGTCCTACTTCTAAATTTCATGAAGGTCTCAGCACCTATTACTGTACACCCTACGGGGTATAATTTTCTGCAACTTGACTTGACAGTGGATGTGTGCCACAGTATTGCATATGCCTTCGGGCATCAACATCATGTAATTTCTTATATTAGAAATTATGAATTTTCTTTCTCCGAAAAAAAAAATAAAAAAAAAAAAAACTTGCAAATAAGGTACTCTTGACCCTTTTTAACAAGCCCTTGTGGTTGAAAAAGATATGCTTCTACTTTTAATTCCCCATTTAAGAAAGTAAACTTAACATCTAACTGATGTTGTTTCCATTTATGTTTTGTAGCTAAAGCAATCATCAATGTAATTGTATTTAACTGAGCTATAGGTGCAAAAGTTTCTTCATTATCAATTCTCTCTTTCTGTGAGTAGACTTTTGCAACTAAACTATGCTTATATTTATCCATACTTCCATTTGGTTTAAATTTAGGTTTGAACAACCATTTAGATCCTATGAGTACCTTATTTTCAAGCAATTATGTTACTTCTCAAGTATCATTCTTTATTGTAGACTCATATTCTTCTTTCATTGCATCTCTCAACTCTTTATGCTCATTAGCTACTTTGAGATTCTAAGGTTCCATGGTATTCATAACTTTAGTCATTAACGCATAATCTTTAAATCTTACTGGTGGTTGAGTTTGATGAGATAACCTTATTGGTACTTCGCTACTTTCATCTCTTCTTCTACTTTGTGGTGAATCATCTCTTCCTCTTGGTGTGTTGTGGCTATTAGAGGTGTTCATGTCATTGGATTCTTCCTCCTCTTTTTGTTCCTTCTTATCATCTACTTTCTCTTTGACATCATTATAATAATAAGAAATATGCTATGTGTCATACATGTCATTCTTATGGCTTTCATCTGCAAGCTCATGAAATATTACTTCTCTGCTTGCAAATATTTTATGTGTATGAGGATCAAACAACTTAAAATGTTTATGATCATAACAACAACCTATGAAAATGCACTTGATGGCTTTAAACAATGTAAACTTTGAAACGGGAACTATAAACTCAAAACGGGAACTCTGGCCAAAAAACCCTGAAAAAACATCAAAAACAGTGCTAAAAATGAAAAGTGTTGATGCTAGAATAACACATTTTATTTTCTTGGGTAAATTTTCAACATGTTTTAAAAATGGCGGTGAAAACCAATTTTTTGCAGAAAAATTATTCAAAAAACACCCTCAAAACGAAAAGGGTTAATTCTGGGAGAACACTTTTTTTTTTCAAAAGTAAAATTTCAACATTTCAAAATAATAGCATAAAATATTTTATCATGTACCCAAAAACATTAATTTAAAAAAATAATGAAACATAATAAAAAAAAGAAAAAAAAAAAAAATTAAAACAATGAAAAAACACAAAAAATAAAAAAAATAAAACAAAACAAATCATAGATTAAAATATATACTAAAAGCAAAACTAAAATTAAAATAAAAAAAAAAAAAAATCATCATAAAATGTGAAAAAAAAAATTAATGATAAGAATTTAAAACTAAAAAAAAAAAAAAAAATTAAACAATAAATAATAAAAAAAAATATTTAAAAAAAATGGAAAAAAAGAGTATATCTTTAAACAAAAAAAATGGCAAAAAAAATATATATATGGAAAGAAAAAAGAAACATTTAAAATAACAAAAAATAAGTAGGTGAAAAAAAAATAAATAAATAAATAAATAAATAAAAGAAGAAGAAAACAAGAAAGAGAAGAGTAAAAAAATAAAATTAAAAACAAACTAGATCTAAAGAAAATAGAAAATTAACAAAAAAAATTTAAAACTACTAAAATTAAGATTAAATGTTGATTACTTAAAAAACAAATATAAAAATATATGATGATGATGATGATGATGGTTAACGTCCACTGAGACCAAATTGGTTTATCAAACCTACAATTTTCTTAATTTTTATTTGTCTGGCTCCTCGTCTTTCTTGGCGAGATTGGTGTTGTAGCTTTCTTTCTTTTCTCTACGGTCTTCCAACTTTCTTTGTCTTGCATCTCCTTCATCTCTTCTGGTTCTTGGGACATTGGTGTCTTAGCTTCGCGATCTATAGTCGGAGAAGTTTGGTTTAGGAGATCTGCTTTGCTGTTAAATGAAGATTTATTTTCTGCGGTCAAATCCTCATAACTGTTGATTTGTTGGGGGCGGCTTTCTCCTTGCTTGCTTTGAGATTTGTTTCCTTCTTCCTTGATTTCTTGTGACTCAGAGTTTTCTCTAGAATAATCTTCTTTGAT
>APFE030638602.1:0-12807 GCA_000404065.3 Pinus taeda | reverse complement strand
AATCCCTGGTATAGTGATCTTCCTCACAAATGAGGCAAGGATATTTAGGCTTATTTTTAGAGGCATCATCGGCAAATGACTTTGGAGGATCCTATTTTGGGGAATTGAATTTTGATTTTTCTTTACCCTTCTTTTTACCTTTTGAGGCTTTGTTTGCTGCAGTAGACAAAAAGACATTAACCTCAGAGGTTTTACCTGGATTTGAAGAAGGATTCGAAGGAGAATTGGATGTAGTATTCAAAACGAATTTTTGCTTTGAAGAAGCTTTATTGGAAGTTCGAGACACTGACCCAATAATACCATCGACAAGTGGTACATCTGAATATTTAGAATATGCTGGATCCATGGACAGTCTCAGAGCATCATGCAAGAGATCATATAACGTGGCAGATTGGGAGTATACCAAATCTAAATATTGGGCACAGGAAATGGCTTGACCTTCAGTAATACAACCTCCCATTGCTATGTCCGCAAAAATTTTGTTGAAAAATGATTTGGTAGACCATTCAGTTAACAAATCATCAATTATATCAAACATGATGAGGCGACACTGACATCTCCATTCATGGATGTGATCGGAGACGTGCGTAGTAGCACCCTGTTTCAGATATGTAAGCAAATGGGTAGCACTTTCATAACGAACCTGTAATTGGAACTGTGTAACAAATTCCATTCTAAAGATTTTAAATCTTGATAGGTACCTCAAGGTAACTCGATGCACCACTTCGCGACAACACCCATCAAGGTCCGGTGAAAAAGACGTAGACGAATAGAGTCGTCAACCTAGGAATTGAATGAACACCATAAGTGGTAAGTCATAACGTGGGCCTGGGGGTCTTATTTAGAATTTCCTTCGAACTTGGGGCAAACTCTAGGGATTTTAGTGGGAACCGAAGGTCAATAAGATGAATGAAGTATTGGATCATTAGTGAGCCTTGACACATCCGACAAATCCAATGTTTCTAGAAATGGCAATTTCAGGTTGAAATGCATGGAAGGCCTTTGATAAGGTGTGTCTCGCGGATTCCATCCTTACTGGTACGGGTTTTTCCCACAAAGTGGTGGATTTTGACCATAAGGAGCTTGATATTTCCCCCACTGAGGGGTACCCTAACCATAAGGTGGATTCTGCCCCCACAAAGTTGGGTTTTGACGAGGGTAAGGTTGATACTAACCTACCATAGGCTGTTGAGAACCATAAGGTGGATAAATATTTTGTGCGACATATGGATTATAAGGTTGTTGTTGCAACTTCTAGCCCTGGTGATAAAACTGCTAGCCCTGCTGCTGCATGGGTTGACCTTATGGATGCAAAAGTTGACCTTGTTGATATAAAGGTTGGTTTTGCTACTTCAAGGGCTACCCTTCCTTCTGCAACTGTTGCTGGTAAGGCCCTTGCTATATATAGGGTCCTTATTGAATGAAAGGTTGTTGTTATACGTAAGGCTGCTATTGGTAAGTTCCTTGCGGAATTTGTTGAGTTCCAGGTTGGTACTGATAAGTTCCAGCTTGACAAACTGCCCCAAATGAGGGATTTGAACTAGGCTTCATCTGGGGGCCTGCTTGTTCAGTAAAGGGTTGATTCTGAGGCTGTTAAGAGCCATACGTAGGGTGCAATTAGTGGTAGGCTATCTGATCCGAAAAGGGTTGTTTATATAGGATCTGTCCTGATCTAGATGGAATTGATGATCCACTAGGATAAGGTACGCTACCAACATTTTGACTAGCTTCGGTAGCATGAGTTTGAGGTGCACTCACATAAGGCCCACCTGAAACAAGAGGTACATAAGGCAGAGGTGGTTGCTTCCCCAGGTGGTGTAATAGGTGGTGGCACATATTGTCCACTTAATGGAGGACCTTGGGAACTTATAGGGACATTTATTTCCCCCACTATGGCTGTCGGTTGTACAGGAACTGACGAAACTAGAGTTGGTAAAAGAATTTGGGAGGCCATGTTTGAAACAAATGGACCTGAAGTAGGCATGGAGCGTGATGGCCAAATGGGATTGTCATATAGTGAAGACACACTTGGAGTACCTGAAACCAATTGAGCCAATGATGTATAACCAGGTGGAAATGTAGGCCCACTACTTTCAGGGGGTGGTGGAGATGCAACACTTCCCACAAATAGGTAACCTTCAGGTGGAAAGTCATATTTAGAATCATAATCAACACTAAGAGTATGAGTAGCTGAGACTTCTGGAGGACCTTGAGAAGAGGCTGAAAACTCACCTTCTGAAGCCATGGGTGGAAGCAATTAGCGAGGAGGAATCCAAGATGAACGTGGAGTTAACTCCAAAGGAAAACTATGATTTTTGTATGGACTATAAGGTTGTTGAGGAGATATAACCAACAGATCAAAAAGTGGATTTAGAGGGAATAAAACAAACCTCTGTGGACTCTTTGGAGTTTTTGGATCAGATCCCTGAGATGATGATGAGTCTCGAGGTGGAGGACGAGAAGCAAGAGGTTGGATGCTTAGGATAATTCCAAGTTCAAGGTCTTGGGCTTCAAGTAACTATGAGAACTCAGGATGAACTCCTTGAGATGACCCTTCAGTATCAGATGATGAAGGGGAAATGTAAGGTTAACGTGGTGGTTCAACCGTGATGACTTTTTCTCAAAAACAAAAGGAGAAGAGATGATTTCGTTGAGGGCTTTAAAATTAAAATTTACAAGGAATTACTTAATATGAGGTCAAGAAATAATTCCGTGGGTTCGACATATTATCGTGGGAAGTTAAATTTTAGAACTTAAAACAAGAAATAAATAAAAAAGGGGTGTACTAGGCAAGAGGGTTCACCAAGTACCCGTGCACTGTTATATACACCTTAGCCAAAACCAAGGACTTAACGTACGACGACTGATCTCTTTGAATGTTGTGTTCAGTGTATCACATTTACAAGGCGGCTGACTCGGTTACCTGTGGCTAAAAGATAACAACCTAGTGGGGTCTCCCAATATATACTCGACAGTATGGGGAGCACAAGTCTGTGTTAGCACTGTCTAATGCATAACCATTTGGTGAGAGAATTCCCATATAATTTCCATACTGAAGTGTCTCCGATATACCTGAAAGTACTAGAGAACCTTCGATATACTTCCGTACTATAACGATATTTCACCCCTGGGATACAATGCAGGTAGTTAAGGAAAGATGCTAGGTTTATAGATGCCAGAACACGTCTCTATCCTAGACCTCTAATTTTTTGCGTTAAGTTCCAAATGCTCCTTAGGTTAATTCAATAAATTTTAAAGATTTTCTTGAAATAGGTTTCAATTTTGGGCTCAAACGATGTCACTTGAATCCTAGTATGCAACTAAATGAGAAAAAGGAAACCTTTCATTTCAATGAATTCTATGCTAACGAGGGAAGAGAGTACAAGAAATAAATGCATCAAACAAAAGAATGAATCAAACAATATGCCTCCACTAACTTTTCCAAATGAAAAATGAAAAAGCTACACTTCACTTTCACTAATGAATGGAATGCCAAAATGCAATCTTACGAGAAACAAAATCGCTTTCTATCACTAAGATGCACTAGTATTCTTATTCCTTTGTTTCACTTTGATCTTCAAAATGAAAACTAATGGATAAGCAAAGGAAAAATGGATTGAAAACAAATAAAATGAAGATTTCATTCACTTTCTGGTTTTCAATAAAACAAAATCATTTCAAGAATATTTTGAAGAAGAGATTCTTTCACTTTTCTTTTCAAAACAAATGAAATCGACACACACACATGCTTTCAGTTTCAATAAATCAAACAATTCTAATCTATGATTGACAAAGAAGCAAAGGTGATTTTCAAAGTATAAATGTGACCCCATACTAATGAAAACAACTTTGAAAATTTAAACCAAAATTGACTTGAAAATGGTGTCTTGGTTGCAGCAGAACTCCTAAAATGGAGACAACCAATCTCTCAATGACATGCCAAGTGATGAGTGAAGGGTAACCTAGACCTAGAAACCCTAGAAGACAATGTAACTTCATCCACACATCAAAAAAGGCAAGGAGACAATTTCAACCCTTAAAGGAAAGAAATCGAGTCAAACATAATGAGATTAGACTGGAAAAACACTCCCAGAGGTTGAGACACATTGGAAAATGAGAGGAAACCCTAATTTTTCTTAGTCTCTTGGATCAATGCACTTGTGAAAGGAAAAGTTGTGCTGAAAGGCAGATCAACACAAATGCTAAACCTAAATCAGCGCTGGTAGTGCTTCTATAAAACCTAAAAGAATGTTGGGTGAGGAAAAGAAGGAAAAAACAAAAAGGTTTAAAAAAATCAGATTAGACTCAACACTCTCAAGCAACAACCAGTAACTGTATAAACCTAGATTGATGCACACAAGCTGAGAAATTGAAGTTTGGTCAAACTCATTAAAGGATCAGATTGAACAAATGGATGGTAAGGTTATGGATTCGCCAATAGAGTCACCATTTTTTTGTGTAGGTAAATGATGTCTGCGGACAAAGACGATCCCTCTATCCCAATGCGTGGGTCTAGCAAAAAACAAGATAATCTACAAGACACTTTCCTATACTACAATCGAAATTAAAGAAGAGGAAGGATACCTACCTCGTTTTGATGCTATGATGCATTCCTTTGTTTAATATCTTGATCGCTTTCTCCCTTAGGCTCAATCCTCGTTGTTGATGGTGTTTGAATACCTGCACAAGAGACCAAAAAGACAACAAAGCATAAAAGTGCAACCAACATAATTCAAATGTAATCCACTTAACAAATCAAGGAGCATTAAGATAAATGAAGCGTCAACACAAACATTTATGGAAAGTGAGCCAACATTTGTATATATTAATAAACAAAAGAGGTAGCATACAACCCAGGACTTGATGTTGGAAGCCCTCCTCGAGTGAATTTCTAAGTTCAAGCACTCCTTCTCTAATCCAAAATGGATAGCACGTAAGCACTATCTCAGCATAAGGGTGCAAATAATCAAAGACCAATAATTTGGGAACAGAGGGGGGATGAATTTATAGGGAGGGAGAGGGAGTTAGGATCTCACCAAAGAGAGAGGAAGGTCCACATCTCAAGGGGAAGCTCATAGGGAAAATATCAAAGGGAAATATAGGGAAAATTCGACCACATCCTCAATGAACAACATCCAACTCATCGATCTAGAAGCCTCTAGATCACGAAGTTTCTCCTCAAGTTTGGGAAACTTGCCTTAAAGGGTTCAATGCAAGTATCCAAGAAAAAATCACGTTGGTAGTGCGAGGCTCCTATAATGCATCTTGCCATCAACATAAGAGGGCAATGTCATAGTTACGTCGACCCAGAAATTAGGGTTTTGAGCTTATCTTTCTTCGGAAAGGCTCAAGGAAACTTTTCAATAGTTCTTCAGGGAGGATTTGGTCTGCATATCAATATGGGTACACTACATAGTTGTCAATGTTTTGGCACTCCTAGGTATGACATATGGAAGTGTGAGAGGTGTGATAAAATACTATGTAACAACTGGTACCCAATAGTGTCCCTTGATTTCCATGAGCATGCTATGACTGGTATGATGGTTTTGACGCAGGAATATACCTTGGTTGTTTGACCTTTCGATGCGAGGAAGCGTTTCCAAGGGATGTATCACACAGTATAGGGGATGCCAGGGAACTTGGAAGGTGAGTGGTTGCATGGAAGAGGTGACCAGATTTCTTAAGGGACTGTGTAGTAGAGAAGGGAAGGTCAGGGATGGATTGTTTTGGTCATGAGCATTAACGTATGGAATTAAAGGAACATTGGGAGTGCGCCCTGGAACAATGAACTTGTAACTATTCACTGAGAGGACAAGTGGCGTAGGATTGTAAGGCTGGACATTGGATGCATATTTGACTTTGCAGTGGATTCTGGACTTCCTGGGAAGGAGGTGAATCCTGGTACTACTTTGAGGGTGGAGGCTTGAGCCTCTAGTTTCCCTTATTGTAGATGCTGACATCATATCCTTTTATTTTTTGGTTGAGAAAATGTGTATATGTATATATCATTGTAAATACTGTATTGAGCTAGATTTATAATGCTCCATAGACAACATGATTATTTGTTGGGTTCAAGTGTTGCAAACCATTCATAGTCCTCATTCGAAATAGAAGTGAATGTTGATATAATGCCCTATTAAGGTTAGATCAATGCTTTGAAGCTAAATAAGTTGTTTTAACATTATAAATGTGTTTCATCATCCATCATATCAAGGAAGAATAAAATATTTCATTTATGTGGTTGAAATTAGAGGGACATGCCCTAACTTGGTGGGAAATCCACACAAAGACCTTGAGGTTGGAGGGAGATTCTTCAGTGACTAAGTGGGATGACTTCAAAAACCTCATAAAATCAGAAAATTTACCCTATTAGTTATGTAGAGGACTAATGAATTTGGTGGCACTACTTCAAGAAGAAGTAAGGGAAGGTTGTATATGAGTACACCATAGAGTTTAAAATGATGGCCATAATGTTAAGTATTTCTCCAAACAACCCAAATTTACTCCTTAAGTATCTTGTGGGTCTACACATGCATATACAAAAGCAAGTGTTGTTTCTCAAGCCCATATCAATGGATGAGGCTTGTGTACATGTATCGTACTGAACATATGCCCAAATAAGGGGAAATCTAGTGGATCGAAGTGGAGGGACAAACCTAACACTTCTAAGGAGGTGAAACATAATTGGAAATGGGGAAATATAAAAGGATTGAAGCCACAACACACCAATAAAGAGAATCTAGTAATCATTAAAACCACTATAATATTAACAATCATACATGGGAAAAGTGTTGGATGTTGCAACCAAGGCTTAACCCAAAGAACAAAAGGAAAGAAAATAAGAAGAAGAATCTCATGACCACCAATTCAGGAAACCAAGTAGAAAGAAACTCAGACATGAATGAGAATATTGTCTTTATGTCAATGTCGAAGGAAGTCAATATGAGTGACCTTCAATAATAGGAAGAGAAATAAATGACCAATCCCTTCCATATAAAGATAGAGGTCAAGGAGATAATTTATATGATCAATTTAATTTAGGATAGGAGGTGAATCTCATTACTATAGAGTTGGTAAATAAATTGGTATTGGAAGCTTGTGATCATCCAAGCTCATATCCATTGTGATGTGTAAAAAAGTATGCAGAGTTGAAGGTAACAAAATAATGCAAAATTAGGTTTTCTGTTAGTGATTATTTTATTATTGAAGTATAACTAGATGTGGTTCCCTTTAATGTATTGGGAGTGGTGTTTGGAAGTCCTGACACATACATGTGATATGAAATAATATGTGAATATCTAACCAGTACTAGCTCGCCAGGGATGAAAAATCATTCACCATCAATGTGCACAATGACAAGTCAGAAATTTCATTGGTAAGTGAAAACCAAGCCAAGAAATTGATCAGTTCTAGAAATAATTATTTTTTATTGCTTTTAAAGATATAATCAGCCTGTAGAAGAGTTAGTAAATTGGAAGGTATCCCTAGAGGGATCTAATAAGAAAAAAAACAAGTAGAAGATTTGCTACATGCATATAGGGATGTGTTCGAGGAGCCTAAAGGGTTTCTGACTGAGAGGGAAGTGGAACAAAAGATATAGCTATTACTGGAATCCCTATTGCCAAACATTGGGTTGTACAGGAAGTCTGTTATAGAAACAAGTGAGATGAAGAAACATTTGCAACAACTACTAGAACAAGGTTTTATTCGACCACGTACATCACCATGTGGGTCACACATCATGATTATACCGAAGAAGGATGGGACTTGGTCGATGTGTATAGATGATAAGGAAATGAATAAAATTACACTCAAGAATAGGTAGCCCTTGCCTAGAATAAACATTTTTTTGGATCTATAGTTAGCAAAAAACTTTACCAAGCTAGAATTAAAGTTTGGATATCACTAGTTTCGAGTTAGAGAAGAAGAACATAAAAGATGACCTACAAGACCAATAAGGGTTTGTATGAGTGGTTAGTCATTCCATTTGAACTATGCAATGCACCAAATACACTTATGGGGTTAATGGATGATATATTATTCCCTTTTATATATTAATTGGTTATTATCTATTTGGATGATATACTAGTATACAATGCTAGCAAAGAGGAGCACATCCCACATTTGGCTTCGGTGCTAGAAACATTAAAAACCACCAACTTTTAGAAAATCTCAAGAAGTGTGACTTTAGACAACAATATTTGGTGTGTCGAGGGTATGTGATAGGTGGAGGAGAGATAAAGATAGATCATTCCAAGTTGTAGACCATCATGAAATGGTTGGTGCCTCCTAATGTTTCTAAGGTTAGGAATTTTATTGGGGCATCACAGTAACTAAGAAAATTAATAGCCTCAATTTCAGTGGTATAAGTGCCACTCCATGCCATAACAACAAGTGGAAATTTTTCTAGAGGGTAATGGGTCAACTAAGGGACTTTCAATAGTTAAAGAGGAAGATTAGTCAAGAACCAATTTTTGCATTACCAAACTTGTAGTAACCCTTTGAAGTGGAGACAAATGTGAGTGAGTATGATATTATTATGGGAATTTTGAAGTAAAAAATGGATCTCAAAATGAAAAACGTACTAACAAAATCAACTTTAAAAGAAACAAAAGGACTCAAGATGATGATGTCACCCTAAGGGTAAATATTTTGGAGGTAAAAGAAGAAAACTACTTTTCTCAACCATATTTTTTTATTTATCTCCTTATAGGTTTACTCAAATTTCAAATGTGGCACTCGTTGGATTCAAAATTCAATTTCGCATGTAATATGCACCTAGTTGACTATCTTTAAGTAGACCCATGTTAATACAAAATTAAAATATCTGAAAAGTTTTGTGTAAACACATTTTTTCATGTATGTTCAATTTTTCTTAGTGTGGGTCTACTCAAACATATTTCAAGTGGGTACTCATTGGACGTGGAATTAAATTCTAGATTTGAGGAGTGTTGACACTTGAAATTTCAGTAAACCTATAAAGAGATAAGTAAAACATAAAATAAAAAAGTAGTTTTCTTTATTTTCCTCTAAAACACCATAAATCTTGTTTTATTATTGTTATTATTTTTTATTGGTTTTCTTAGGAGGCCCATTTTGCACCTCAAAATTCCCCTAAGGGGAAGCGGTCTTGATGTAGGGGGAATTCCTATATGCTACCATTATGAAGTATTTCAACAAATAACTCTTAACTACCCTACCTACGACAAGGAGCTCTATGCCCTTGTGCAAGCTATGAAGAAGATGAAGAACTATCTGATGGGAAAGGAGACAATAATTGACACTGATAACCAATCACTACAATACCTCTAGGCTTTGATTAGGCTACAATCGACTAGGAATTATAAGTGGATTTGGATTCTATAACAATTTCATTTAGTGATTAAGTACAAGAAGGGAGACCAAAACAAGTTGGCCGACATGCTTTCAAGGACATCCACATCAAAGAGAACAACTTTGGGAACTCTGATGCACATGGAGCCATTCACCCTGATTCATATAAAGAGGAATATTTATAGGATGAGGACTTCTAAAAGGTGTTTCAACAGTTCCATAGTAAGATTCATGTGCATGATGGAAAAAACATTATTGACTGCCATCTCTATGATAGGTTACTCTATAGCTCGATAAGTTATGTGTTCCTAATGGTGAGAATTTGTATTTGATTAGAGAGGCTCACAAATCCAAGGTTCCAAGGAACTTTGGTGTAGGGAAGATAATGGATAGCTTGCAAAGGTATGTGTATTGGCCTAAGATGTAATAATATGTAGCTAGGTTTATAAGAGGATGCATGCTTTGTTGCACCATCAAGCCTAATAATTGGAAATGGGGTCTATGTTGATGAGCCTCATCATTGGGTAATTATATGGGCCTTAACTCACCTCCTAGATTAGTCAAACCAACTCTTCTCACAACTTATTACATGTTTTGGTTATATTTTGTTTAATGAGATGAGTTAAAGTGAGATATTATGCCTAGTGGACTAATATGCATTAAATGCAGGTTTGGAAGAGAAAATCAAGGAATTTTGGCAAGACTAAGGTTTGAAACTCGAATGGGACAAGGAAGAGATATTGTAGGAGGTAAATCTTCCTCATTTACTTCTTCCCCATCCAAGTATTCCTCCATTATTCCCAATAGCTCGGAGTGCAAGAAACCAAGTCATAAAGATCAAAAGGCAGCCGAGCAAGTGATATACAAAGTGTTAGTTCATCTCGAGTTTGGGAGCCGGGCATCCCTAAGTTTAAGGAAGTCATTGGGGACTTCAGTTGTATAAGTAGAGAGGCCTAGATCTTCATTAGGATTTGAATTTTTATTGCAAAAACACTAGTTATTTTTGAACTCCAGACTTGTGGAAGATCTTGATGTAATTTTATGTTTTGGTAATAAGAATGAGCTTTTTCTTGATCCAGTACTAAGTTAACTCAGAGGGCTAAATCTCTTAGGTTAGGGCCCAACCCTAGCAACAAAGGCTCCTCTTCTTGTATCTGTATGATTAGCTTAGTTTCATAGATTCATGGTTAAATTATCTGTAGAAGTATTTCATTGCAAGTAGTGTAGATTTGTTTAATTGTTTATTAGTTTGCTTCCATTTGTTCCTTACTTCAGTAGCAAGTTAGAAGGGATAAAAGAAGCACCACAAAGCTGTCAGTAGGTGTCTTGGCCTCACTTCATCCTTCTGGGATCATGATTTGAGGAAAAGACCCTTATGCAGCCCAAAAAAGACAGATTTGCATTTCTTATATTTAGAATTTACTATACTTGAACCAGCATTTGATTAGTTTTGCAAAGTAGGATTTTATTTCCATATCTTCTATATTCATTCTTGCAGTAGATTTGATCCATGATTCCATTTTATTTAGCAATTTCTTCATGCATAAGGTAGACAGTTAGTTCATTAAATTATGCTTTTCTAGCTCATGAGAATTCTTCTTGTTTACATAACTATTTGGAAATTACACATGTTTGATGCAGAGCAGGTGCTTTTGAAGTAGAAAGAGATCTCATAGTAAGCAATCACCTTCCAACTTCATCCACCCATAGGCATTCCTTGTTTTAATGAATACTTTCACCAATTTCATCATTTTACATAGAAATTCCCCCGAGCATGTTGAGTGAATCCAACCATCTCCTAAACTTGGTTTTGCGTTCTGAGTGATCCTAGGCCTTTTCTCACTCCACTCCACCCATCAACCACCTTCCCTAAGCCTTCCATCACCTCCAACACCCATTTTTTTTCTCTCAGCTGTATCCTATAGAAATACAGGGAATCCTATAGGTTTCTAGTACATGTTGTAGGTTTTCTTGTAGTGGCCTGTTTTGAGGCTGAATTGAGGGAAAACCTCTAGGAAGCCTCCCAAGGTCACCCAAGGGTGTCCCAAGCCTTCCAAACATCTCCTGAACCTTCTAGCCATCCACCAGCATCCTTAAACAACCTTCCACATCACCAAAAGAGATTAGCTTGCACACTTGATTTTTCATGAAAACATAAAAAGACAAAACAAATTTATTACAGTCCTTTACATGCATAGCAGTGATGTTTGATGTTTTTAACTTCCATGCTTAGGACAATATTATTTTGTGCATGTTAATTTAGCATTATTGCAAAGCATAGCTCTTAGCAGTTAATTAGGAAATGGTGTGCCTTAAAATTGAATTTAAGTCTTTTTCATTATAACAGTAGATCAACTCTCTCTTAGAGTAGATTTCTATTTCTTTCATCAAGGAACCAAGCTTCTTCTGAATCCATAGAAGTCTGGCTTGAAAACCTTGGTGGTCTCTTTCCAGCTGAACAATGACGAAAGGCAGAACCATCACTTTTACTTGTGTATACAACACTATCACCTCCAAGTTTGTACGAACCCCAAGTTGATAAAGTAAAGATGGTAGCTCTAGGAGTTGCAACATTCTTGCTATGACACTGGTGCTCATCACTTTTTGGCGTCGTTACTGGGGAGGTGTCTGAGTAATATGTGATTAGTGCTTTCCTTCTTCTATTTCTTGTTTCTAATATTATGCCATTAGTTTCATTTCTGCAAAAGTAATTTAGTTTTCTTCCTTTTCATTCTACATTCTTTATTTTCCTTTCCATTCTGCAAGTTAGATTTCAATCAAGTAATTAATCTTTTCATTTAGTCAATAGCTTTCATTCAGTCTGCAATTTCAATTCTGCAATCACTTTCAAAGTTTGAAAAAAAACACAAACATAAAACCAAACCAAAAACATTTCCTTTCACGCCTCGTAGGAATAGAGATAACTTAGAGAAATTTTTGCCAAATACCCCCACTGCATCAAACAACCAACCTTCCCTCTTCTTCGGTGGTTGTGAACTGGAGGAACCCTTATGTGAGAAACCAGATATATTTGAAGAACCTACAGGGGAAGAAGAAGAAGAAGAACCCATTCCTACTGAGCCAATGGTTGAAAATAGAAATGACTGAGGGAATAGAGAGAGATCTGAGGGTGCCTTCCCGATCATGGAAACCAATGGGGACACTAAGA
Organism: Pinus taeda; assembly: GCA_000404065.3. Lineage (NCBI taxonomy): Eukaryota > Viridiplantae > Streptophyta > Pinopsida > Pinales > Pinaceae > Pinus > Pinus taeda. Next base: position 305 of record APFE030638602.1, on the reverse strand, counting down.
TGAAAATATAAGCCCTTCTGCCCTTCCTCATATCCATGGCCTGACCGCAGAAGATCCTGACACTTTCCTATTTCAGTTTGTTGTTATATGCTGAACCTATGACTGCACAAATGATGAGCATAAGTTGAAACTATTTCCATCTACCCTCAAGGATGCAACTTTGTGCTGGTTCATGGGTTTACCTAGGGATAACATCACAACTTGGGCTCAGCTGCATCAAGCCTTTAACAAAAAGTATCTAGACTACTATAGGTCTAAATATACTAAAGAGGAAATTTTTAGGATGACCTTAGGTAATGATGAAT